>CAVNYN010208396.1:0-106613 GCA_963692815.1 Nyctanthes arbor-tristis | reverse complement strand
CAAGCTTTTCCTTCTCCAACTCCAAATCCTTCAGCTTCTTCTGCAGCTCAGTTATGTATGCAATGGCATCTCCCAAGAGGGATGCTTTGTCCATCTTGGAAATATTTGGCACAACTGCTCGCAATGCATAAAACCGCTGGTTCAGCTTCTCTCGCCTTTGCCTCTCTGCCTCAACATGATTGAGAGCCTCTTCTCTTCCATTGGCAGGCTTCCTACCCCGCTTTCGAGGTCTCCTGTCATCTGAAAGATCTTCATTGCCTGAAACCTCGGCATCTAAACACTGAGAATCGACATTAAGAGATCTGGAAGTTATAGGTCTTGAAGCTGCTCCAGTAAAATCAATCTGCATTTGACCCGACTTTGAATGCTGAAAACTACTAAGCTGAAACTCTTCCTTTGTTGTCCTGTTAACAAGCTCATAGGGACTTTTTGCAGGGGTCTGTGGACTGTAAATTTTCGTGGGGTTTGCGGGTTTTACATTACCAAATTGAGTCCAAGTTGAGCCATGAAAACCATTCTTAGCATGTGTGAATGGCAGCCGGTTCCCATTTGCATACGTGTCCCATGGCCTATCTTCCAATTTCCTACCAGCAAGCTTCTCCCTGAGCTGCATGGAACCAGAATTTATATCCTGACCAAAAATATTTGGAACTACTACTGGTCGGCTACCAATTACTAAATTAGAGTTTGGGACATCTCCATCTTTTCGGTCAGTTCCTACTGGCAACCCCGCAGCTTGCTTTGCTTTGAAAAGGGAAGACGGTGAAGAAAAAGAAGACCTTATCATCTGCAAGAGTTCCAAGCTTTCATGGACACATCTGACGGATCCTAACTCCACTACCCCAGTGTCAGTAGGAATCAAAACAATTGTTTGCATACCAGCAGACTTTGCGAGAAATGACCTCACGCAATAATCACATGAAGACTTCAATAAATCCGACAACCAGACATGTTTTCCCAAACCAAAACATTTCCCCGGTCCACCTTCTCCCCGAGGAAAAGAAAAGTACATCGATGCAAGGAAGAAAATTTCAGTATCTGTAACCTTATCCAATCCAAAAGCGTAACTATCTTCCTCGGTACCCCCAAACAAAGTATCTAGCTTCTGAAGAACTCTTTTCCTCATCCTCTGTTGAGACTCATCCTCAAGTCTGAAATTCAGAATCCGAGTTCCTTCAGACTCCTCACCGTCACGAGGCTCCCGACAACACCCATCACCCCATCCTAGTACCAAGTCACCGGACTTTGATCGTGAAAGTTGCCAGAAAATGGCATAATTCCAACTAAAACTGGCACCATTTGGATGCTCCACAAGATCTGAAAGCTTATTCTGTAAATTCTCATTATTCCCCATGGCCATCAATGAACATTCAGCCAAAACCGAGCTGGACATCAAGTAATCAAAAGCCTTCGTTCCCAAGACTGCAGCCCCAATAGCCTTATCTTCATCATTCCACAAAATTCCTCCCATCTCTCAAACACTCCCCCACACCAGCAAAATAGACAGACAAACTTAGAATACCCAGTTACACGACAACTAAAATGAAAAAGCCCAATCTTGTATCACAACAAGGTTGACTCAAAAACATGGAAGCACTTCACGAATCAATCAGAAATCCCACGTTCCCTCTTGAACAAAATTGATCTTTCAAGCAATTAACCAATTGACCATGGGTCTAGTTCCAGATCTCAAAGGCCGTAAATCTATAAAAACCACGAAAAACAGAATAATCGTAAAAACAGGTACCAATCAAACAAGTTTCAAATGAAATCAAACAAAGAATCAACACAAAACAGGAAAAAACAAAAAGAAGGAAAAAAAATACCAACCAATCTTTAAGCCTCTAAAATCACAGATTCGGCAAACGAGTGACGAGTCAGCAGTAAACCTTTTCCTTTTCCCCCTTTTTATCAAGAAAACAAATGACCAACAGTTCGGAAGAGAAAACAAGAACCTCTTTTCCTTTCTATAGAGAGCGGGGAACCGATTGAGAGGAGAAAAACACGTTGGAGGCGTATTCTGCGCTAAAAAACACTTGTTGCCCCTAGCTGCTGTTGTCCCATGTGAAGTCTGGCTATCGATTCAATGGGGGAGGAAAAGTAACCGTGGTTAGGTTAAAGCAAGCCATCCAATCCTGCCCTTCTCCATCTTCTTATTCCCAATCCGACTGTTTTTCTTTTCTGTGTAATTTTATATAATTGATGAATTTTTTAAGATTTGTATTGTATTCAAGTATTTGTTCGGACATGAAAAATGTGCTAAAGCAAACAGTAAGTTGTGAGAAAATCTATTTCAAGATCGGAAGAGCACACGTCAACCCACTTACCGCAGATAGGGCTACGGAAAATTTTGAATAAAGATCACTCAACTTTCATCTTTGTTTCATGTTAGTTACTTAACTTTAATCTTTTAAATTTATTTTATTTTATTTTGTTAATAATTGATTGTGAAAAAGGTTTTTTTTTCCTGTAGATGCACCAAAGAAAAAAATACAGCACATTACAATCCCTCTTCAAATCACATGAATTATTGATAACACACCACATCATCCGTCTATACAATAGAGGCTTGACGTCTAAGTTTGAAAATTTTTACTATTTATTAATAACAAATGTGTACAGTTCGTATCTTTCCCACGGGGATTAATTTTGGGTAACTTTTGAAATTAAAAAAGAAGAAATTAACTCTAACTTTGGTCTTAATTAAATTTAGATTTAACATATGTTGAATTATTATTTTGAAAAGTATTCTAATTACTCGCCCGTTCAACAAAAATAGCCCACTAGTTATTTTCACATAGATAAAGCAATAATGGTTAACATAAATGAAACATTAAATTTTACTTGTACTTTTCCATGTGTACTATTATATTTCGTTAAAGGTGCATTTGATTACAAGTATGAAATTTCCTTTAAAAAAATATTTTCTCGTCAATTGAATTACCGGTAATTGAATTCCATAGAAAATAAATTGTAAAGTATAATTGATTGGAAGTGAAATTCTCGGGAAAAAAGTGTGAATTACCGTGAAAACAAAAAACCTATGCCCCGTAAGAAAATATTTTCCGTGTTTTCAACAAAAATGTGTTCATGTGAACAAAATGTGGAAAATATATTCCCTGGGAAGAAATATCAATCAAACACTACAAAGTAAAAATTTAGGTAGAAAACCTCATTTTTTATGGAAAATCTTTAGTAATCAAATACACTCTAATTGTTTGAAATACTCTCAATTAATAGATAGCTTATGTGAAGAGTAGTAAATACATTAACTGGGATTTATGTAAAAATGAAAAATTAAAGGCATGCTTAATATGGTAAGTTAACTATATTTTTAGACGGATGAAAATAGTATACTGCACTATCTTTGGGTGATAGGGGTAGTATCTGTACCTAATTAAACAATTAAAATAAATTTAAGTAACTACATAAGATTTAGGCAATAATTTGGACGATGAATTCACTAAAGGGTACATTTGATTCTAAGTATGAAATTTAGTTAGAAAGGAAATATTTTCCTGTCAATTGAATTATTCGTAATTAAATTTCATTGAAAATATATTTTAACGTATTTGATTGAAAATGAAATTCACGAATAAAACATGAATTACCTAGAAAAAAAAACCTTAAGCTCTACATAGGAAAATATTTTTTTTGTTTTCAGGGAAATGTGATTATATGATCAAAAGGTGGAACATCTATAATAAATATATAATAAGAGAATTGTGGCTTTTCCCGCTCTTTCTCTGGCTCTCTAAAGTTTTTGGCTCTATAAGGTTTCTAGCTCTATAACATTTTTGGTGATATCATTTAATTCTTTTTTTATTTTTTTTAGATTGTTATACTAATTTTTTAAATAATATTCATTTTTTCCTTTATTAACTCATATTTGATCCTTAATTCACAGTTGTTTCTTTAGTCAAGCATTTTGAATTAGAGATCTGTCACTTATCAAATTGAACACGAAATTAATTGAGAGTTCTATTTCAAAAAAAACACATAGTAATTTTTATGATTCGAAAACATAAGTATGGCATGTCTCTAAACTAATAAATTTCTAAAAATCTATAATATTAATTGTAAATTTTATTTTTTAATAATTTTTTAAGAAGTTTTTATATGGTTACTGTAGTACAATAATCAATTAATTTTTTTAAAAATTATAGTACTCTAATTTGTCGATTCTATAATTAAATTAGAACTTTTTAATAGTTTAAGTGTTACCGTATTTAGAGTTAGATTATTTATTTAAGAGATAGACAGAATATTAATACGATTGCAATGTAATAGTTGTTTAACAATTTTTATTAAACATTTTATTTTTATTGAATTAACTTTATTAATTTTTATTTATATATGTATAATTAATTGGTGCTATAGTTCAAACAAGTGTTACAGCAGTTATGTTTATCACATTCTAGACAAGAGGTCCTGGATTGAAACACACCCGCCTCTTCCCTCCCCTATTCCCACTGTATCAAAAAAACAGAAGAATTAATTAGTACAAAAAGTGTTACTGACAAACAAATTCAAATATAATAGAATGGTTATAAAAATTTATATTTCATAATATTAATATGACTCAATTGGCGGTATTAATAATTTATGTTAAATTTTTGTATAAAAATTCATTGACATTTATTATTAGAGTAATTATATGGAGAAATATTTATTTGACATGAATAACTGATATTAGTTCCCCTCCCACCCCCATATGCACTGTATGAAAACAAATTAATTGGGGCAAAAATGTTACCAACAAATAAATAAATTTAAATATGATAGAATAGTTATAAAAATTTATATCTCATAATTTTAATATATGACTCAACTGGCTGTATTAATAATTTGTTAAATTTTTGTAAAAAAAATTTATTGATATTTATTATTAAAGTAATTTTAGATAGACATGTTTATCTGATATAAATAACTGATATTTGTTAGTTGGTAAACGTGAATTAGTTGTTTATATGTTAGTGGTGAATTTAAAGGCCCACGGTCATCAAATACATGGTTAACAGCTAAACATGTCACTTTTTCATACCAGATAAATATGTCTCGCTAAAATTACTATTATTATTACTTTTAGATCCCATGCAACGCATGAGTGAGAATTTCAGTATATTACAACGAAAGAAATGTCAATCAAATACCTCAAAACTAGAAATTTAGGCTAAAAGCCCCATTTTTTAATGGAAAATCGTCGAAGGGAAAATATATTCATACCACAAATTTTATTAAATGCACCACATGTTTATTGTATTGAAGGTCCTTACCTCTATTCTCCATGAAATTATGCCCGTTAATATATTTTGTTTCATTATTCTAGCAATTGCTCATTAACTAGATCTTCTTCTTTTTAATGATAACTATCGTTCAAAAAATGTTGATAACATGAGAAAACATTATTTAAATTAATTTTATATTTTCCACTATTTTACTTATTTAAATTATTTAGTACTTCTTTCAACGGAATTTTTACAAGATAAACATTATTGTCTACAAGATGTAATAAATATTAAAGAATTATATATAAAACTACGATGTAAAAAAGTTAAGGACCTAAATGTGAAACTTTGTGAAGTTAAAAGATGTTAAATGCAATTGATGGGCAGTGTAATTAGTAAAACTTGTGGTATGAATATAGCCGTGTTTCCCAGTAAATTCTAATTGATACAGTTGGACCAAAACATTGTGTTCTACAAGTTTAAACGTCAAATTTAATCTATCACTTATGTTTGTATTTATATGTCTCTCTTGATATTTAACTAACTTTATTGTCTTTTTCACAACTTACCTCTTGATATATTAATCTAACATGAACAAGGCTTCCAGTGTACTAAAAACATAAGTACTTCTCAATTCACATGTAGTTTTCTAAATTGAGTGCAACTACCGTTTGCAGGTTTCAATGGTGTTAACACGATTGCGTAAAGTTACCATATAAGAAAAAATTATGATACTCTAAGCATACCGGCCAATTAAAAACCTACATATATATTCTTGAACTCAAATTAAATAATAAATTTGGAGCATTTGAGTCTACACTCTTGATTAGTCGCATTGTCTGCTGCAAGTTGAACTAAGTAATGTCTCGTCCTTCTCCGCCTCTTAATATAGTTGAACAACATTGCAACAAATAATACTCGTAAGTTTCATAAAATACATAACTAAAAAATTGCTTTGGATTTTATATATTATTTATTATAAATTAACAAAAAGTGGTCCCTAACATTCCTAGAATTATTGCAAGAATTCAAATTTAAAAAAATAAAAATAAAAATAGAAAGCAACAATTATGTCTCCAAAGAATTCATGTGAAAAGCAAGAAAAGTTTATCCATATATTAATTAGTCAACAATTGTTAGGCATAGAGTGGGGTTTAACAATCAAAAATTATACCTATCATATCAATATATAACGTAAATTAAACTATTGCTCGATAATGATTGAAATGTATGATTATTATAAACCTTATATTAGTTTCCACTTTTCATTAATTAATTAATTTTATAAAATGAATGACGTCATGGTTTTCTTCATTTAGGGTTTATTTTTTATTGCTTTAATTTCCGAAATTAATTGATTATTTTAATTTTTTTTTTTCAATTCTAAACTACCTTTAAGTTCTAACACCTTAACCTCGCATAGAAATTAGTTTATTTTTTATTTTTTTTTTGGTTGAAATGCAAATGAATTAATGTTATTTTATTTAACCGGTCGGAAAATGTATTTTCATGAGACTGCCTAATCCAATTGACTACATCCCGTAAAGATGCACCCAGACAAATTTACATTTTAGGATTTGCATTTGTTTACATTTTTTGTTGAAATGAGAGAGAGAGAGAGAGAGAGAGAGAGAGAGAGAGAGTTGGGGGTAGTGTGGAGTTAAATGGTGGAGAGTTGTGTAGTATAGTTGGTCTTATAATTCTATGTGAGTAAATTCAAATTCAAAAGAGATTGAGAAAAAAATGAGGCATCTAACATCAACATAATGAAAAATTGGTTGTTTAGTTCATAAACATTAATAAATCGAAACTTGGATTCCCGCAATAGAAAAAAATGTCACGTTCAAAGAGTATTGAAAATTTCATACTCATAACCAATGAAAAATCCATATATGTGTTCAAAGTTCTCAATTTAACAATAAATTAGAGCCTTTTGAATCCATATATCAGTTTTTGATTTGGTTATGGAGGATAAATTAGATACTCTTGAAATAACAGAAATTTGTGCACAAGGATAATATAATTTGTTTTAACTTAAGGCAGCTGTGACTCATGGTGATTACGGAACAACTTAATTAATACACTAAGAATGGGCCCTTAAGACATTTAGAGTAAGGATGACAATTTAAACTGACTCGATAGAGAGCCCATGGAGCTCTGATCCAAATGGGGTGAATTCGGGGCGGGTTGGTTCGCACCAAATTGGGTCGCGGGGCGGATCAGGTCAGGGTCGACTGGAGCTGCCCTACCCCGTTTAAATTAAAAGAAATTAAAAATAAATAAAAAATATGGAATAAAAGGAAAAAAAATAAAAAATATATTAGAAAATCTAAATGAATCAATAAATGAGTCATTGATTATTCTTTAGGTTAATTTCCTCATTTACATATGTATGTAATTTTGTCTTGAGTTTCTTCATATTAGTTAAAAAAGATAATTACTAATTCCTAGACTTTGTAATAATGAATGAAATATTCATGTGATATGTTTGTACGAATTTTCTATAAATCTTAACAAGGGAAAAACAAATTATAATATTATTGATGTAAATGTTCATGTCCTGTTGATGTAAATTTGTGACCATCTAATTTTTCAACTTCCATTGTGTTAGATTATTGTGAATATTCTTTTCGTGGAGCGCACAGGCGAAAGACTAGCCCCATTTTTAAAAACAACTAATTGGAAAACAAATAAATATTTCACCTTTTGGCAAGGGATCAGCGGTAGGTAGTGATTTAGATTAGAGTGATCCTGGGTCTGTGAGTCTTTTTTCCATGACGGATTGTTGGCAGCAATCTTACGTTTTGATTAAGGACTTCCATTAGGATTTGAAAAGAAATAAAAAGAAGACAAGATTTTGCATGGACTGTGTTAGCATCATGTAGTATTATGTAGGGTATGTTTCACCATGCAAACTAGTTAAACCACTCGTACCGTGTACGGATAGAAAAATTTACTAAAATATATTATTAGATAGTTAAACATAAATATGTAATATTTACCTCTGTAGAAAATATAAAAATACGAATATACATTAATTGAATCAATAAGTTCAAGGGACTTAGAAATCGTAAAGTTCAAGATCGTTTAAAAGACAAAATATATTCTTGCATATAATCCTTCTTACATACAATAGTGGAAAAAATACCAGTTATGCGTCTCGTTTTAAAAAATCTTAATAAAACTAACAAATTCAAAAAAAATGTAAAATGCATTAAAAAATTCAAATAACATTAAACTCATCAATTCATACGGTAAATATGGTGAATTAACGAATTATTATGTATTAGAGTTTATTTTAGAATTGACATTTCAGATTTGGTATTTTAATTTATTAATAAAAAAGATTAACAAACAAAATCAATGGGGAAAATGGTTAAGGTTTAGTTATTAAAAATCAATGGTCACAGGTTCAAGTTTTCTCTGAATTTTTTGACAATAATTTTTGTTAAAAGGAAAAAGAACAGTTACTGTAAAATTTACCAAATAAAAAGACAGAAAAATGACGATATAAAAAGTACCGAGACTTAAGTGGATTAATATATATAAAAAAAATGTTCACCCACCCACCAGTGGGTGAACTTAAACCGCCCCCTCCTGCAGGGGGCGGTGATTGGTCCTCCCACATGTGGGCGGACCTGACACCGCCCCCATGTAGGCGGGAGTAGTGTAATTCACCAACCAGTAAGTGGGTGAACGGGACTATATATATATATATATATAGATGATATGTACGCCCCAAGACAAGACCAAATTGCCTCTTAAGCTTTGATATCTTCTTCATTTTTTCTAGATGGCTTGATAGATTAGACAACATATTTTCGTAGACAAAAATCTTATTCTGATTTGATGGTAAAACTTATAAAAATAAACTTATAATTATAGTTTTTTATGTTGAGAATTTTATAATGTAAATTCTTTGTTTCTATTATAATATCACAAACTTTTTCTCCACCGAAATAAGACAAAATTGTGATTGGAGATTTATTGTCCATTTTTTCTTTTCATTTTTCCCTTTTTTTATTTGTAAGAGAGATCTATTATCTTTATTTGCTTTTTTTTTTGAGTTAATATAAAATAAATAAATAAATAAATTTTTTTTTGCTCTTAAATAAATAAAATAAAATATTGACAATTCACTATTAGTGCTTTTATTAACAAAAAATATCAGCATATTAAATTACCACTTTGAAATGGTGTGGACCTATTTGTTAACATGAAGTCGGATGGGGAAAGGTATACATTTTATTGATGTATCGTAGACTACAAATTTCATCTTTAAAATATCTATATGTGTGTTTTTGAGACGTGAAGGATAGCAAAAGAATGTTTCATCAACATATCCAACCTCTTAAATAGACCTAACTTACTGATAGTTTATTTCTCTCGAACACCACATCAGAATTGTATCAAAACTTTTTAATTTATTTATTAAAATTAGCCTTTAAATTTATCTTTTATGCACATTTTTTTGGGACTAGTTATTGGTACGTGCATTGCACGTGAGTTTTGAATAATGTCATAAATCTACTTATAATATATTAGTTTATACTAATTACTATTATATAAAAGGTGGAATCGTTGTAAAACATTCGGATTCCACCGTTACCCCTATAGTTTTTCTTTAATTCCCTTGTTGTTCAATTACTTTTATTTCACCCATTAATTCACTACATTTTTAGCTTTAGCATTATAATTAAAGTCATCCAAACAAAGTAATATTATTTTCTTCCTAATGTTTATCATACATTTTAATTTAGCATCACTAAAGTCATCCAATCAAACTAATATTCTCCAAATTTCAAATTTCAAACTTAAATTGATTCAAACTAATATTTTATACGCTGCAAATGCTACAATTTATATTAATGCTCAAATATATAATTTTGGTTAAAATTTTTCAATCTAGGTGAAAAATGAATTAGAACTAATTTATTTTTGTATTTTTAAAATCATTAAAACTTAAAAAAAAAAACTATGCATTACATGTATCTAATTTATCTTTGTACTTTTTTAATCATTTAAATTTTAAAGCAAACTATGCATTACATATCTTATTATTTGCAATCAATCATTATATGTGTATTTGATTTCATTCAAATTTAGGAACCAAAACAAATGAATGTTATAAAATAATTATTATATTTAATTTAAATACTATTAAAAAGTTTATAATTTACATGTTGTTACACTATAATTAATCATTTTAATTTGATGTAAATGCCCATCATATCAACCTTCACATCTCATTTTTTCATGCATACTTCGTGTAATTTTTATCTCTTCATGTAACTATGCTATGTAAGTATGCCTTTTCACCTTAATATTCATGATAAAGAAGATTGCGTAGTGAAATGAAAAGACATACATTTTGATATTTGAATCCTGATTTATGTTTTAATATGTAAAATTCATGAACAAAGTTCGTAAAATATTAATTTATTTTTTATATATTTTTTAATATCGGTTTGTGTTTGTATTTTTTTTAATAACGATTAATTTTTTTGGTTCTTTTTTTACTTAAGCATAGTTTGGAAATTAAAATTTTCAGTAAAAATGATTTTATTCCTAACTAACTGATAAATTGCCTATTATAATATTACAAGTTGCGTTATTTTACAAATCTATTTAATATGTTTCACATGATAAAATTTAGATTGATGCTCTCTTCATTTCTTTTATTTTCATTTGTTTTTTTGTTCTTCTTTGACTGCCACATAGTTTGAAAATTTAATTTAAATTTTTTTATTAAAAATGATTTTAAACCTAGTTAACTAATAGGTTAACTATTGGAATTTCACAAGTAGCATAATTTTACAAATCTATTTAATATGTTTCACATGCTACAATTTAGATTAATGCTCAAATATATAATTTTGATTAAAGTTTCTTAATTTATGTGAAAAATGAATTGGAACTAATTTATTTTTGTATTTTTTAAATCATTAAAACATTAAAAAAAACTAATCATTACATGTATTATTATTTTTTTGCAATCAATCATTATATGTTATATTTGATTCCATTCAAGTTCTATAATCAAGACAAATAAATAGTATAAAACAATTATTATATTTAATTTAATTTAATAATATTAAATACCCAACATGCATATCAACCTTTCCATCTCATATACTTCACCCACTGTAAATTGATGATCAAAATCCAAACAAATCCAAGAATATTGAAACACAAATTCAACTTATATTTTTCCTTTAATTCAATCCAGTTTCAATTCATTCTCTAAAAAACTGGCTTCGTCGGCATCAACAATAAAGGAAGAGCATTGTGCTAATAAAAGAATTGAGTGCATTTGATCAAGAATGGAGCATCAAAGTTTCTGTCCTTCGTAAAAGTTGCATTGAAAACTATATCAATGCAAACGATCCCATTTAAGTTCAAAAATTGATTTTAACGGACGAAGAGGCAATATTTTTAGTAGTTTATATTTTGAATCAATATGCTATTATCTTAGCAATTCTTTTTCATACTAACTCATTTCTTTTTATGTCTTTGTAGGCTAACAAAATCTAAGCATCAATCGAAATCTTTAGTGATACAATTCGGAAAGGGAATACTTACAAAATTCACTTAGAATATGAGGGCTCAAAATGGTATTCAATTTGTAGACCTTTTAATTCAAATTGGTAATGGAACGAGCTAACAATAAAGGATGATTTCATTTCTTTACCGATGGAGACAGTAATAGTAGGCGATGATGCAGAATAAATATGTTGACTACCTTAATGCTAAGGTAATTCAATTATTTCCTGGTGAAAGTCAAGATTTTGTCATTTTCTATGAAGCGATTGATGATACGCACAACTATTACTAAGATCAATTTATACATAAATTGCTGCCAAATGGTTCACCACCACACAAACTGGTGTTGAAAAAGAATTGTCCAATTGTGCTCTTAACAAATCTGGATCCCTCCGATAGACTTTGAAATGGAGCAAGAATGGTATGTCATGATTTTGGAACAAATGTCATTCATGCAAAAATAACCTTCAGACAACATGCTGGGAAACAAGTTTTTCTTTCCCGAATCCCACTAAGTCCTGCAAATGATGAAGGCTACACATTCAAGTTTCAGATAAAATAATTTTCAATACGACTTTGCTTTGCAATGACTATCAACAATGCATAAAGACAAACTGTACATCTTGTTGGAATATATCTTCTAGAGCATGTCTTTTCACATAGACAACTATACAGGGGCAGATCTAGGCTCCCGGCAGGGCCTACCCACTTGGGGAAAACTGTTTTTCTCAATGCCTTTTTTCAGAAAAATAAATTGGCATAGAAAACACTTATTTTATAAAATATGTTTTTTTTAGTCAATTAGCATGATAATTGTCGAATACTTTGTCATTAAGGTGTGCTTCACAAATCACATTTCAGTTTGCAAAATTATTTTGTTTGCGCCCTTAGATCGGAAGAGCACACGTCTAAAGTCGTGACGATACTACATGGTGACGTGACATACTATGAGCCAATGATATCAACACATTTATCATCCATATAGTAGTTGATATTATGTATTATCTGACTGACTCCATAAAAATACTCTATTTCTGGTGTTTGATCAAAATCAACCCCTCCAGTTAATCTATCTTGGATCCGCCCTAGCAACTATATATTACACTTTCACGTGAATTTTCAATGCAAATAACAAGTGTTGGTCAAATCAGATAACAAAATAAAAAAAAAGTGCAATGTTGACAAAAAATATTGTGTATGAAGAAGTGCTTTCACAATAAAATTTTCTTATGATCAAATATATTTATTGTAACATACGATGTGCAACGCACATTCCGATAACTAGTATATTTAAATATATGCTTGTTCATACAAACTATGTTGAGACTGCAAATGCAATATTTTATGTTGTATGTATGGAACATAGAATGCTTGTCTAAACTCCCACCCCCGAAAAAGGAAAAAAAAAACACCTTAATATCTTGAAATTTTAATTTTTTTTTTAGGGTTAAGAAAAGTAATTTTTGCCATTTCAATTCTTACGACCTCAAGTAATAAGAATTGTTCGAATAATTGATAATTACTTTCTTAACTTCACATGTTATTTTTCTGAAAGGGAGTTTCATTTCATGTATTAATGATGGTTGCCTTTTCATTTCATAACCATTTTGTAATTATTATTTTGAGATAAGTTTTCTTAGTCTTTTCATTTATTTATTTGTAAGTAACAATTAATAATTAATAAACTAGTAATTGGTTCAAGCTATAATAGTAAGGGCAAAAATGCATTGCGAAGAAAACGTATGAGTAAGTAAGGAAATCAAAAGATTTTTCATCATTCACCATTTTTATATATAGTGATTTTCATTTCTTAAGCCCTCAAGTAAAGTAAGCAACTATTTTTCTTAATTTCATCTATTATTATTTTTTGAAAGGGAATTTCATGTATTGATTTTGAAGTTAATTAAAATAAGTAATGATGGTTGCCTTTTCATGTCATAATCATTTATTTAAGTAATAGTTATTTTCAAATAAGTTCTCGTAATATTTTCATTTATTTATTTTGAAGTAATAATTAATAAACTACTAATTAATTCAAGCAATTAGTAAAGGCAAATTTGGATTTTAAAGAAAATGCAAGGATAAAAAAAGGAAAACAAAAGATTTTCTTTTATTCACTCTTTTTATATATAGTGATTATTGTTTTTACTTTATCATTAATAATTATATAATAAATTTTGTCAGTAACAATAACTTTTGTCTTTTTTATTTATTATTTGGACAAAAAAATATTTATTTACTCACGAAAAGTTAAATAAGGGATAACTAGTGTTTTACCCGTGCGTTGCGCAGGAAGAAAAATTTACAATACTCTAAATTATAAGAAGTTGAAACAATAGTCGCCATTAAATTTACAGTAATTGGTCATATTAAAAAAAACCCGTTAACAATTTGTAATAAATTAAAAACACTCCTAAATTTGAACTGATTAAAAAAATTGGAACATAAAAATCTAATTAACTAATTCTACGTGTTAAGCCAAGACCCATATAGTCTACTGACATTCTAGTTGACTTTCTAAACTTTTGGTGAGTGGTTCGATTTCCCTATCTTACGATCCCTTTACAATATATATTAAAAAAATATCAAATTATTCAAAGCCTGTTTTAACACTACATATAACATCCCACGAAAATTAATCCTCTATTATGCTACATGATTGTTATTTTGACGACAATGGAATAATTGCTTGCATTGTATTAAAAGATTTGAAAGAATTGTTACTCAATTGATGCTAAAGAAAAATTATAGGGCTTGATCAACGTAAATCAAAGTGAGGTGACTTAATTACAAGAAACCACAAAATATAAGAATTTCTAGAACAATAAATGAATCAGCCAACATTTATACGGCTCCCGTCGAGCCATGTGTCGCGACATGATTGGTGGATCTCAAAGGTTTATTAAAAACAATTAAATCTAACTATTATAAATAAGGCTTTAAGGTCCTCAAAGTCTCCATAACAACCAACAACCCCTTTTCTACCCAAAAAAATACCAAATTTCGTCCAAAAATGGCCAAGGTGGAGAAACACCACTAAAAACCCACCAAAACACCCTTTTGGCTATTGAAAAATGCTCATTTCCATATAAAGAAAGATTATGGCTTGAAGAATATCTTTAATTGAGGAATTTCAAGACTTTAATGACACTTTTTCACTTGAGATTATTTGAGGAACATTTTAGGTGAGTAGCACATGTGTTGGTTCTATCCATTGGCTCTCTTCTTCTCTTTGTATGTTGGATCTCTCTCTTTTGGAACTTGTATCTTTCTTTAATTGTATTTGGCCTAATGCACCATTGCTTTAGATAAATAATTGTTCTTTGCCCTTGGGCCTTGCTAGTAGAGCTATCTACCCATTTTGAATTGTATTTGTGTTGCTTTGTGATACTATGACCTTGCTGTCTAGTCTGGTCATTTGTACACTTGTATCGTATGGCTTATGGGTAGAGGCTAAACTAGTGATTTACCCAAACTTTGTGCCTTTGTATCTTTGTCATTTGATGATCTTTCTTGCCTTGTTTTGCGTGGACTAATACATGTTATTCACTGAGTACTTTGTACCCACTCCTTATCTTTTACAATCTTGTAGGTATTGAATTCTGAGGTATGTAGCCAAATCGTCCCAAGGATACAGAAGATACATGTATGTGATCGAGACTTCAATATGTGGCTGAGGTTTTATTATGGATAGCCCACAATACACTTAATTATCAGAGTGCGCAGCAAAAACGTCTCACTGCTTTTGAATTGTATTTGTAAAGCCCCGCCCTCAATTTTAAATTGAGATAACGCTTTCGCTATCTCATTTGGAGATAATATGGCATTAAAATTGGGGGCGTGACACTACATTACAGTTGAATTGCTTGTGTGGCCATATTTGTCACCAATTATGATAATCAATTGATTTCAATTCATAACACTCAATACTGTTTTCTCGAATAAATGCCAACATGTGAGAGTAGAGATTATGAATGGTTTGGTTTGGCTGTGGTTTTAAGAAAACTAAACCAAACTAACAATCGATGGTTTTTTAAGTATATTAAAACCAAACGAAAACCAAACAGTTTGGTTTTGTTTGGTTTAATTATGTTATTGTTATATAGAATATTATAAAATATAGTTTGACGAGATTATCGACTTAAGGTAAATATAGAAAAGTATGTATCTTGTAAGAGCGGTAACTATAGTCTATGATTTATGGTTTAAGTTGCATGATTTTAATAGAAATTGAGATTTTTTATTAACTTTATTCTTTTAATTTTAGGAATTGAAATCAATAATTAAGTTAATGGTTATATAGAATATTATAAAATATAATTTGACGAGATTATCGACTAAAGGTAAATATAGAAAAGTATATATCTTGTAAGAGCAGTAACTATAGTCTATGGTTTATGGTTTAAGTTGCATGATTTTAATAGAAATTGAGATTTTTTAGTAACTTTATTTTTTTAATTTTAGGAATTTAAATTAAGAATTAAGTTAATAAATTCAAAATGACTACTATACCCCTTAATTGTTTTATTTAAAAAAGGTTTAAAAATATCCCAAAAAAAGAAATAAACCCCACCCCACCCCACCCCACAAGTATACATCAATTGAATCAATAAGATCAATGAATTTAGTAATTGTGAAGTTCAAGATCATTCAGAAAATAATCTACATTTTTATATTTAATCTCTCGTACATACGCAATAATACAAAAAATATATTATTATCATTCGATACATTTTAAAATATAAGTTCAATGACAAATGTACAATATTGTTAAATTTAGATTTGTCATTTCTATAATTAAAGTTAGTCATAAAATATAAGAGATTTCAACCCAAATAATAGATCATAAAAGACAAAATATGAGTCGAGAAACATATTATAAGTATTAACCATATTCGTTGTAACATTTTTACATATAGATTTTGGAAAAATGAAATGTGATGAGCATTAAAATAGAAAAATGTGTTATAATTTACATTTGACTTATTAAGAGCTTGTTTAATTTTCTTTATCAATTTTATTTATAATTTCACCTACAACTGATTTGACAATAGCTCATTTATAATCATAAATTTCAAAATTCTATTAAATATGCACCATTAATTTTATCTTATTATAATTTCTTATTATAAATCAATGTTAATAATAAGAATCAAACAGTCACTAAGTCATTAACAACTTAAGACACCGTATTTTATAGCGAATCTAGAATTTCAGATATCATACGGTTCAATTGAAGCGATGTCAGATCATGTGAATTCCAATAAAATTACAATTATACCTTTAATTATTTAAATAAAAATAAAAAATAAGTAACAATATAAAATAAAAACTCCACCCACTACAACATGTGATGATAACAAAAAAAATTAATCTAAAACAAATTTGATGAATATCTAATCCGCGTAGAAAAAAGGTTTTTGATCCGAGAGTCAGTGCAACAAATCATGATCACAGATTACATTGTGGATATAGATCAAGGTGGACCTACAAAAAAAATATTTTTGAATTTACGAAAAATGAAACCGAACTCTAATGCACTAATTCTAATTTTTTTATGGATTCACAATTGGTGGATCATATCAGATTGAGACGGATACCAAACTGGGGGCAAATTACGGTGAAAATAAAAATTGGAGACAAGAAATTAAACTAGAAGTAAAGTACTAGGGTTGTGTTTATTTTTTATAAATCAAAAATTAATTTTGGGGCAGATCCACCCAATCCGGATTCGCCACGCGATCTGTGATAGTCAAGAAATCGGATCCAATACATTGATACTTAGATTGACAACTTTTTTGACACAGATTTGAAATCTATGGAGATCATTATAGATCAAGTTTTTCTGTTATTATTATTTGCGACTCTTGTCATCGGGTTGCGTTAGAGCATGTTAGAGTATGTGGATTTCATATTTTAGTATGGAAAGCATTATTGAGGATATAACATGACGAAAAATAAAAAACTAGGTTTTTACGCGCTCAAAAAAAAATGATGAAGACAAAATTGTATAGAAATTGAAGGTTGGGGACCTATGCTAGAAATAAAAAATCAAGAGTATAATAATCATTTTAGTATGAGTTAATTGTGAAAATTAAAAGGTTGAGAATGAAAAGTAACGTTGGGGATGTAATATGATAATAAATGAAAGGTTGGGGATTTTGTATGTTCAAAAAAAAGAATGAGAACAAAATTGATACAAAGTTGAAAAAATAGAAGACCTAGAGTGAAAATTACCCTAGAAATAACAATGGGCCTAGTTCTAGTCAAATACGCCTTTCCCGCATCCAGCTCCTTTTCTACCAACCCACCCGTACCCGTTTGAATTGGATATGGGACAGAGTGGTTTGGGTAGCGTAGGCGCAAAATATCCGTTATCCGCCCCATAAAATCTTAATAAAACTAAAAAACTTAAAAAAAAAAGCATAAAATGTATAAAAAAACATTCAAATAACATTGAACTCATCAAAACACACACGGTGGAGATGGTGAATGAAAGAATTAAGATAGATTAGAGTTTATTTTGAAATTAGTCTTTCAGATTTGATATTTTAATTTATTAGTGAAATAGCCTAACCAAAACAAAAATTGAGTAAAGTGGTTAAGACTTGGATGTTAAATTTAATTGTCATATTTTCAAATCTTCTTTAAATTCTTTCACAAAAGTTTTTTGTTAATAAAAAAAGAACAATTACCTCAAGATATATTAAAATAAAAAAGGGAAAATCACGGTAGAAAAGGTACCGAATCTTAGTTCTCTTAATTAATTTATAGATATAGATTATAACTTTAGCATTTTGTCAAATTGCTAGCATAATTTACCATAGGAAATATCATGCGTTAGAAAATAATTGACGTGTTATCAGCACATCACAATCCCTCTTCAAATCACATCAATTATGGATAACTCACCACATCATCCATCTATATACCATAAGGGCATGATGTCTAGGGATTGAAAATTTTGGGTAACTTTTTTAATTAAAAAAGAAGAAATTAACTCTAAATTTGATCTTAATTACATTTGGATTTAACATATGTTGAATTATTTTGAAAAGTATTCTAATTACTCCTCCCGTCCAACAAAAATAATCCACTAGTTATTTTCACACAAATGAAAGAATAATGGTTAACATAAATGAAATATTAAATTTTACTTGTATTTTTTTATATGTGCCATTATATTTTATTAATTGTTTAAAATACTCTCAATTAATAAGTAGTTGATTTGAAGTAATAGCAAATACATTAACTAGGGGCATATGTGAAAATGAAAAATTAAAGGTATACTCAATATAATAAGTGGACTATATTTTTGGGACGGATAGAAATAGTATACTAAACTATATTTATGTGGCGGGGGTAGTATTTATATTCAATTAAACAATTAAAATAAATATAAGTAAATACATAAGATTTAGGCAATAATTTGGATGGATGTCTTCACTAAATAATGTGGTTGATCATAAGTATGTAATTTAGTTGGAAAGAAAATATTTTCCTATTAATTGAATTATCAATAATTAAATTCCATTGAAAATATATTTTATCGTGTTTGATTGAAAGTGAAATTCATGAAAAAAGACATGAATTACCTAGAAAACAAAAAACCTCCACCCTACATACAGAAATTTTTTTCCAGGGAAAACGTGATTAAAAGGTGGAAATATTTTTCAACTAAAAAATATCAATCAAACACCACAAAAGTAGAAATTTAGATGAAAAACCTCATTTTTGGTGGAAAATCATCGAAGTGAAAATATATTCACACTACAATTTTTACTAAATGCACCACTTTTTTTTGTATTGAAGATCCTTAACTCTATTCTTCATGACATTATGCCCCTTAATATATTTTGTTTCATTATTTCTCGTGATTGCTCATTAACTAGATCTTCTTCTTTTTAATGATAACTATCGTTCAAAAAATGTTGATAACATGATAAAACATTAGTTAAATTAATTTTATATTTTTCACTGTT
The DNA here is from genome assembly GCA_963692815.1 of Nyctanthes arbor-tristis. NCBI lineage: Eukaryota > Viridiplantae > Streptophyta > Magnoliopsida > Lamiales > Oleaceae > Nyctanthes > Nyctanthes arbor-tristis. Next base: position 86,860 of record CAVNYN010208396.1, on the reverse strand, counting down.
TTAGTTATTTAAATTATTTAGTACTTCTTTCAACGGAATTTTTACAAGATAAACATTATTGTCTACAAAATGTAATAAATATTAAAGAATTATATATATATATAACTATGATGTAAAAAAGTTAAGGACCTAAGTATAAAAATTTGTAAAGTTAAAGGATGTTAAATGTAATTGATGGTCAGTGTAATTAGTAAAACTTGTAGTGTAAATATAGCCACATTTCACTAATAAATTCTACTTGATACAGTTGGGCCAAAATATTGTGTTATATAAGTCTAAACATCAAATTTAATTGATCACTTACATTTGTATTTATGTCTCTCTTGATATTTAACTAACTTATTGTCTTTGTCACAACTTACCTCTTGATATCTATATATTCTTAATGAGAAATTAGTCTGCGGTATAACTGTACCATAGTTTTCCCTCTAAAAATGTTTTTTTTTGGGGGGGGGGGGAGATAATGTAGACATTTTATATCCTTTGGTAATCCACGCGCTTTATCTAATTATGATTTATATGATTATTTTCTTTTTCTTTTTTAAATCCAAGAAATTTTATCTAAATGTTTTTCCTCTTTTGTTATTTGATTGTCTTTCCACTTTACAAGATTTTCTTTCTTTTCCTTATCCGGTGACTTCTTGCTTCGGGAATTAGGTTTTGCTCCCTTTAATTTCATTTCAATCTCTCCGATTCATCTTTTATTTCCGTCTGAAATAGAATGCTTATCTTTATCTCCGTTTCCCTCCCTTATCTCTGTAGACTAATTTCCTTACATATAGATTTTCAATGTTTTATCAATTAACAAGTTTCATCTTACTGCAAAAAAAAAAAAAAGAGTTTCATCTATTATGATGTCATTCATTTAAAGAGTTCTTAAATATGGAAAAATAAAATTGTTTTAACCCTAACAAAATAAATTGTGAAACATGCTATAAAATGTTTGTATTTTATTTAAGTTAAAATCAAGTTTAATGATATCTGGATATAAGCGAATAATATTACCAATAATTCGTGTCAAAATTATGATAAGAATGCAAAAGAAAAATTGAGAACATAATTATAGATGTAGACAAAGATTGAAGACGTTTAATACAATATAATCAAAAAAAAATCATGCAACAAAAGAAAATTTTTGGTGTAAAAATAATTAAGATACAATTTGTAGGATATGTTTGCTTTACTATTTTTAGTTTTCATTTCTTAGTTAGGAACTTTAATATTGAATTACAAAATAATAATAATAAATCAAATTGAAAATGAACAAGGCTTCCAATGTATAAAAGATTAATTTTTTGTTTTTATTGAATTTGATTTGGTATCTTCCCATGTAACACACCGGTATGAATCTAGTAGTAATCTAAAATGAACAAGGGCGCTTCCAATGTTAAAGACAATTATTGTATGAACAAGTATATTTGTTAGAACTTACTAAAAACATAACTGAGTAATTCACGATTCACATCTAGTTTTCTAAATTTAGTGCAACTATGGTTTGTAGGTTTCAATTGGTAGCTCGCCGAAGGTGTTAATGTGATTGCGTAAAGTTATTACATTTTTTGTTGAAGAGAGAGAGAGAGAGAGAGAGAGAGAGAGAGAAGAAATGGTTAAATGGCGGAGAGTTGTGTACTATAGTAGGTCCTATGATTTTATTTGAGTAAATTTAAATTCGAAAGACATTAACAAAAAAGGAGGAGCCTAACATGGACATAATGATAATTGGTTGTTTAGTTCATAAACATTAATAAATTGAAATTTGGACTCCCACAATAGAAAAAATTTCATGTTCAAAGAGTGTCAAAAATTTCATAACCAATGAAAAATCCACATATGGTTCAAAGTTCTCAATATAACAATGAATTAGGGCCTTTTGAATCCATATATCGGTTTTTGATTTGACTATGGAGAATAAATTAAATGCTCTTGAAATAACAGAAATTTGCGCACGAGGATAATATGATTTGTTTTAAGTCAAGGCAGCCATAACTCGTGGCGATTAGGGGACAACTTAATTAATACACTAATAATGGGCCCTTAAGACATTCAGAGATAAGATTAATCTTTTTTATATTCAATCCCTAATTCAGCTCCCTGCTTTCTTTCTTTCTTTCTTTTGCCCCCCCAAGATATATGGGTCCCCATTTTTAATTTCAATTTCTACAAAACGATTTTGGGACCAATAAGGGGACCCATATTTTGGGTTAACACACACATGATATGAGAATTATTGGAGGAAAATCCTAAATACCAGTTGTCAATATTGCCAACTCCGGCTTACTTTGTTTTTGCTGTTAAGAGTCCAATTTGTCCCAGGAAATCTAAAGCAAATTTATGTGTTTGGCAAATTGTAATTATTAATTAAAGATATCTGTTTCATGACGTACGATAATTTGAGTAGTAATAAAATTTCCGTTCTTAGATTTTACATTTCACTTGTTCAATTATTATTTATTTGCAACATTTCAACTTTAGTCTTGTTAAATATTTGATGATTCCATGGTTTTAATCGTTTCGCAGTTGCTAGATGCTCATGTTTTAAATGAGAGATTTCGGGTTCAACCAGTTCAAACCACACCTGTGTTGAGGAAAATTAGTAATTTGTGTGATATTTAAATAACATAAAAGTTAATTAAATCAAACAAAGCATTTCAATCAAATAAGACAATAGAAATAGTATAGAAAAAGTTAAAATGGTTCCGATCTCTAAGAAAGTCGTGTCAAGGAAATTGAAGTAAAGTCGTGTTGGCCTCCTATCGTGCGCATACTATCGGCGTGACACGACTCCAAGATAAAGCCTCTAGCTCTCAGCCAATAACTCTGCCCATGAGCATGATCACAGGGAATAAAGAATAAGCCTATATCATATTGCCAAAATAGTATAAAGTAGATAGGTAATATGAGGGATCTTTTCTAGCCTTTTGTGTGTCCTCCTCAAATTAGAATATATAAGCCCCTTTTATAGTGGCTAAATTATAACCCCCTATATCAATACCATAATGGTAGAGTTAATTCATGCATAATGGGGTTACAACTTAATAAAACTTGAAACCAAAAATATAAAAACAAATAAAGCAAGAAATTAGAACTAAAGAATGTTTTAAAGTTTCAAATAAAACATAAGTTACAACACTTAGCCCTCTCTTAATTTTCCTCCCCTCCTCCTCTATCCGCTTGTTTATTGGGAAAAAAATTATCATTCTTGTATTTAATTATTTAACATAGGTGTGCAAAAAGTTATTTAGCATGGCAATGTCGGCCATTTTACCATAATTATCATTCTTGTGAAATGCATTTTTAGTTTCACAATTGTTGAAGTCTTAATATGATCGGAAGAAGTTAAGCGTATACATGTCAAATTTGCATCTCTGCAAAAGTTACATAATATGATAGAGTCATATTCTAGAGTCGGAGGGTGTAGAAACCCTCTCTCACAAACCAATACTGGTTTTATGTAGTAGAAAAAAAAAAGCGTCACCATGTTATGGAGCCATCCGCAGGCTCTTGATAAAAAATGTAATATGATATTGAAGGATTCCACACATGTGCCAATAGCCATTTTACTCTAATTATGAAGGGCTTTGTACGTTCCGGCTATTGAAACAAATCAGGCTCTGAATCTAGGAAACATTGGGCTTTGTATGTGTGTATTTCTTTACTCAAACTGTTTATATGAGTCCAATATTTGAGTTTTTGCTATCTTTTGATTAGTTGTGTTTAAATTCAGATTCTTGAATGGATGTAAGATTGGAGGTTCATATTAGATGCTATGATGGTTCTGTATATTGGAAATGGATTTTGAGTAAATTAAGTTCGTTTCTTCTTACTTCAATATTAAATATTTTTCATTATCTTTGGAATGAGAGGATGATTCTTAAATGCATATATGGAGATTGTAGATGATTGAAGTGATTATTCTTTAGGCTAATTTCCTCATTTACATATGTATGCGATTTTTTGTCTTGAGTTTCTTCATATTAGTTAAAAGGATAATTACTAATTCCTAGACTTTGTAATAATGAATGAAATATTCATGTGATATGTTTGTACGTGTTTTCTATAAATCTTAACAAGGGAAACATTAGTTATCTAGATGTTCATGCCCTGTTGATGTAAATTTGAGTCCATCTAATTTTTCAACTTCTACTGTGTTAGATTATTGTGAATGTTCTTTTTGTGGAGTGCACAGGCGAAAGACTAGCCCCATTTTTAAGAAACAACTAATCGAAAACCAAATAAATGTTTCACCTATCGGCTGGGGATCAACGATAGATAGTGATTTAGATTAGAGTGATCCTGGTTTAGTGAGCCTTTTTTTCCATGATGAATTGTTGGCACCAATCTTGCATTTTGATTAAGGACTTGCATTAGAATTTGAAAAGAAATAAAAGGAAAAGAAAGCGAGATTTTGCATGGACTAATTTAACATTGTATAGTAGTATGTAGAATGTGTTTCATCATGCAAATTATATGTAGCGTCCCACGACAAAACCAAATTGCCGCTTAAATCTTGACGTCTTCTTCACTTTTTCTAGATGGCTTCATAGATTAGACAATTTTTTTTGCTTGACATGTTTCAAACTAAAAGTGTATGAAATATGCTTGAATAAGATACTCTTATTAAATCAGCAAATCAGACTATGCTTATATAGCCTTCACAATGCAGCAGTAATCTGCCATATCCTAACAACTCTTAATGTTATGGCAGAGACTTACTAAACAATAGAGATATTATTCTAAAAGATAAAAGCAAACTTTTAAACCTCTATTGACTATTTCAAAACACTAGAATAATTCAACACCCTTCCTTAAACTGAATGATACAGCAATCAATTTACTGATTGTGAACAAACACCCAAAAGACTTTGAAGCTTCGTACATCGAGTTTCAGTGGCTTTGTCATTATGTCTGCAATCTATTCCTGAGTGTTCCAATATTCCATCTTTACAATTCCATCCTTTGCAAGTTCATGAAGAAAATGAAAACAAACATCGATATGTTTGCTGCGTCCATGTAGTACTGGGTTTAAAGAAAGTTTGATAGTCGAAAATTGTTGATTTTTTTCTGAATCTGACCAAGCTTTTCAAAAATTCTTCTTAACCATACAGTTTGACATGCACATGATGCTGTTGCAATGAATTCTGCCTCTGTGGTAGAAAGAGTGACTACTGGTTGTTTTTTAGAAGACCAAGACACAGCTGCCGAACTTAGAATAAATACATAACCAAAGTACTCTTTCTATCTTCAGGATCCCCAGCGTAGTCACTGTATGTATATGCAATCAGTTGCTCATTCCTCCTTTCTTGTAGAATATCCCAAATTCAGTGCTCCTCTCAGATACTTTGAGATTTTCTTTGTAGCTGCTAGATGAACTTCAGTTGGTTTTTCCATATATCGACTGATAAGGCTGACTCAAAACATTAGGTCCGGCCTAGTGGCTATTAAATACATGAGGCTTCCAACAATTTGCTTCTAGTAAGTGGCATCCATAGTGGCTCCGTCCTTATTCTTTTCCAGCTTGAATCCAGGCACAATTGGATTTTGGACAGGATTGCAATTAATCATACCTAGTCTCTCCAAGACTACCAATGCTTATTTCCTCTAATTAATAAAGATGCCATTAGTTTTCTGTGTCATTTCAATGCCAAGGAAGTATTTTATTCTTCCAAGATCAGTCATGGCAAATTCTGATTTCATAGAATTTTTAAACTCATCAATCATGGACTTATCGTTTCCTATGAGAATAAAGTCATCTAAGATCAAGAGACACAATCAGAATTCTGCCACCTTCTTTTGTCTTGATAAAACCAAGTATGTTCATAATAACATTTCTGGAAACCTTCTTTGATGAAGTAAGACTCTATACGACTATACCAAGCTTGTGGAGCTTGCGTAAGTCCATATAAAGCCTTCTTAAGTCTGTACACTTTATCTTCTTTTCCTTTTTGTTCATAACCTCGAGGCCATTCTATGAATACTTCTTCATTCAGTTCTCCATGTAGGGAGGTTGACTTGACATCTAATTGATAAATTATCCATGCATTCTGAGCTGCAAGAGCAATTATTAAACGGATTGTATCTAGTCAAGCCACAGGTGCAAATACCTCAGTATATAGTCTACTCCATATTGTTGAGTGTACCCCTTCGCCACAAGTCGAGTCTTATGTTTGTCAACTTCTTCGTTCTCATTGAATTTGGTTCTGTAGACCCATTTTAAACTGATGACTTTTCCTCCAGTAGGTAGATTGGTTAAATGCCAAGTATCATTCCTCTCTATTGTTTCAATTTCCAAATACATAGCTTTTCTCCATTTGTTACTTTTCACAGCCTCATCATAAAAAATGGGGTCACCAGTAGTAAACATTACCAAGTGAGCCATAACATCTTCCTCACAAAGAACATCTCCACTGACATGCTCTTCCATCTCTCCACTGATATAATCTTCTAACCACACTTGTGGCCTTCTTTCTCTAATTTCAGGAAGTCTTGGTGAGCGCTATCACAAGATAATTCATCTGTATAAGAATTCTCTCCTACTGCATTTATTAAAGTGTTGCAATCTGCATGAATTTCATCTCCATTGTCACTTTCTTCTAAATCAGCGGCAATAGTTTCTTCATGCCTCTTTTCCCAATTCCAGCTTTCATTTTCTTCAAATACCATATCCCTGCTTATCAATATTTCTGAGATCTGGATCATACAGTTTGTAAGCCTTTGATTCCTCACTAATTCCAAGTAAAATACATTTAACACTTTTATCATCAAGCTTAGTTCTTCTAGCATCAGGAATATAAGCATGACAAATGCACCCAAAGACTCTAAAGTGCTCCACTGATGGTTTTCCATTCCAAGCTTCCTCGGAGGTTTATTCTTTACTACAAGTGTTGGACAGCGATTCAAGATATGAACAGTCCAATTAACAGCTCCATGCCAGAATGTTTTTGGAATCTTCTTCTCCTAAAGCATACATCGAACCATATTCACAATGGTTCGGTTCTGACGCTCAGCTACTCTATTTTGCTATGGAGTATACACTGTTGTTAGTTGTCTTCGAATACCATTTATTTTCTAAAATTCAGAGAACTTATGTGATATAATTTCTCCTCCACAATCTGTACAAAGACCTTATATATATGATCTTGTTTCCTTCTCAACTCTACTTTTATAATTTTTGAATGTAACAAAGGTTTCTGCTTTTCCACTAAGAAATACACCCAAGTCTTACTGCTGAAATCATCAATATAGGTGATCAAATATCTCTTGTGGCTATTGGAAATTGGTGTGGTTGGTCCATATATGTCTGGAAGCACTAGCTGAAGAATCTGAGAGGCTCTCCAAGTGCTTTTCTTTGGAAATGAATCCCTTTTCTGCTCCCCTACTAAGCAATCTTGACATATTTCAAATGTGAATTTGAACTCGGGCAACCTATTTACCATATGCTTATTTTGAAGAATGTTTAGACCATTTAGATTTAAATGACCATATCTTTGATGCCAAAGATGAGACAGTTCCTTTGTTTTTGAGTTCAAACAAATCTGTTTACTTGGTTGATAAAAAGCAACAAAAGTAAACATTCTACTACATGTCATGGTTGTCTCCATAATCAGGCCTCTTTCGGGATGATAGATTTTGCATTTTCCAAATTGAATAAGAATCGAAAGCCCCTTCTCCCACAGTTGTCCCGTGCTGATGAAGTTGTTCTTCAATTCTGGAACATAAAAGACCACAGTGATCACTTGTGTAATTCTGTTGAGCTGCAGTTGTACATTGCCTTTTCCAATTACTACTATGTCTGTATTATTTCCTAACTTCACAAATTCTCTAAAATAGTATCAAAATTAGAGAAGTATTCTTTTTGGATGCACATGTGATGGTTGCATCCTAAGTCAAGAAACCACAATGCCTTGGTAGTTATAGTATCACTTACATGAGCTATCAATAACATCTCTTCACTGGCCTCAGTATAGTCTGCTTTTGCAGCATTCACCACCTTGTCTGGACATTCATATTGGAAATGGCCAAGCTTATGACAATTGTAACATTCAATCATAGACTTGTCAAAGCTTTGTCTACCTCGTCCTCATCCTCGTCCTCTTCCTCCAAAGCCACCACGCCCTTGTTCTCTTCCTCCTACCTAATTGTCATGGGGAATTTTTAGTGCATGTTCTTCTTCCAAATGAGCATTCATCCGTTGTTCATTCATCATCAAGCTGCTTTGTGGTTGATCAATAGATAAAGAATCCACATCATTGGACTCCTTACTAGAATAGACGATGTAGTCAAATTTTGACGTCATGGATCCCAGAATTTTTTCAACAACAGTAACATCTTTAATTTGCTCCCCGTGGATCCTCATTTTCTTGGCTATGGTAAGGGTTCGTGCAAAGTAGTCGTTCACAGATTCGCTAGACTTTATATGAAGTACCTCGAATTCTCTTCAAAGAGCTTGGAGTTGTGCACGTTTAACTCTTGCAGTTCCTTGATATTTTTATTTCAAAGAGTCCTAGATATCCTTTGAAGTATCTTTCTTTAAGCTAGTCTCAAGTCTCTGAACGATCAATAGCTTGAAAGAGGTAGTTTTTTGCCTTCAATTCCTTCAATTTGAGATCATCAATCGCTTTCTTTTCCGCTTCAGTCGCTCCAACTGCTGCTACATGAATTCCATTTTCCACCAAGCCCCAATATTCCTTTGACTGCAAAAAATGTTCCATGAGCATACTCCAATGATCATAATGAACATCCAACTTCAGAACTGCGGGTTGCACAAAATTATTTCCTGATGCTATATCCCATGTTTCACTCACCTTCGAAGGGTGTTAAGTGGCTCTGATACCAAATGTTTCAAAACTAAAAGTGTATAAACTATGCTTGAATATTTGGGAAGATATTCTCCTATTAAATCAGCAAATCAGACTATGCTTGTATAACCTTCACAATGCAACAGTAAAGAGAGAAATAATCTACCATATCCTAACTCCTAATGTTATGGCAGAGACTTACTAAACAATAGAGATATTATTCTAAAAGATAAAAACAAAAACTTTTAAACCTCTATTGGCTATTTCAAAACACTAGAATAATTCAACATGACAACGACTAGACAACTTATTTTCGTAGACCAAAATTGTTGGGGTTTAATCATTGCATACACAAAAGTAAATTGAAGGATTAAATACAATTCCTCTTTTGTCTCTCCAATCCGGCCGTTACCATTAGATTCCGGTCACCGGCGCCGCCCTCGGCAGCTGTAGTGGTGGACCACGAAGGCCAGGACTTAGATACCACTATACAGGACAACACACAAGAGGCGATGCCTTGTCACCACTTACTATTAAACACACGACACCCTAAAACGAACTATGGTAACACTTTTATAGTGCAATCATCATGGGCCTTTGAGCATCTGCCCGAAGCCTATTTCTCCTAGACAGCTTACTTTTTGAGCCAGTCCAATTGCCAATTGTGGAGTGCGTATAACATTATTCAGTCCAAGGCTTACAGCCTATAATAAAAGTGGATTTCACATCATCGTCTCGGGTTTATTAAGTGGCAAAAACCTAACAAAGATCTTCGTTCCAATTTGATGGTAATAATTAAAAGAATAAACTTATAATTATAATTTTTTATCGTGAGAATTTTATTATGTAGATTGTTTGTTTCTATTATAATCTCACAAACTTTTTCTCAACCGAAATAACACAAAATTGTGACTGGAGATCTATTGTATTTTTTCCCCTTTTTTATTTTTCAGATAGATCTATTATCTTTAGAGTGATGCTACATGTACAGATAAGTGTATAAATAAGTTTACAAATTGGGAATAAAATTACAATTTTATCCATGTATTCTCTCTTTTTTTATTGCACAACATTGAGTGAAATTGTAATTTCATACCCTTTTGTAAACATATATTTACATTTATCTGTACAAGTAGATTAATCCTTATCTTTATTTGCTTTTTTTGAGTTATTATCAAAACAAACAAACAAATAAATAAATAAAAATGTTGTAAATACTTATTGTATTTAGTGAATGACTATTGTACCCCTAAAGTCCTAGACTTGTACCTATAAATAGGTTGCCCTGATTCTCACAATGAGAGAAAATTTGTGAGTTTTCTCTCTAACTTTTCTTTCTATTTTCTATTTTTTCTTCTAATTTATAACACGTTATTAGCACGAAACTCTATTTTTTTTCTTTTTCAGATCGGAAGAGCGTCGTGTAGAAAAAAATTTCCCAACTTCCTTGTCGGTTTGATCCCTTCATACACAGGCTTATATCTTGTTTTCAATTTTGGGATTCCAAATTCAAATTATAAGATTAGCCAGAATTCTTTATTCCATGGCACCGTTATAGTTGATTTATTTTTACAGTAACGGATTCCAAATTGTAGAAATTTCTTGAGGCATATACATTCATCAATTTGCGTGTATGTTGTCAGTTTTTAAATTCTTCCATAGACTGCCTTGGTGGAAGTTTACATTCACAGTTTGTTTTCCTTGAAATTTATGCATGCATGGCATAGAAGTTCTATTACTTTGTGATTTTATTCATGGTTCCACCCGAATTTATGTTGATGAAATTGATTAGTAAGAAATAACAGAATTTGGTAAGGATTATGATAAGATTCTTCCATCTCTGTTGGAATGATGCATACCATAGATCAAATCTGACTTGTCTTCAGATTTGCAATGCTACATACAACAATTTCACTACAAGAAATAAGTGTTATAGCGGTGATATTTTGCGACGACGTCATATGTTGTTGCTATAACGTTTGCTACAGCAGCGATTTTAAGTCTCCGCAACAGTTATCACCCTATACCAGCGACATCATAATGTCGTCATTGTAGGATGTATCTACAGAGGTGACAAGTGATGTCGCTGCTATATATTGGTATCTATAGAGGCGACGTGTAAAAGTCGTCGCTATATTTCTTGATCTAAAACGACGACCCATAAATATCGTCTTTATATGATTGGCAGGAAAATTTCCCTGACGTAAAATTATTGTTATAGAGAAGATATTCAACGCTACAGTTATAATAATCTATAATATATATTATAAAATAAGGTAATAACCAAAAGTCAAGTTAGTCAAGTTATAATAATCTATATAATCTGATGAAAAACACTATTATTCACCCACTGTCTTATCGTCCCAATAGTTTTCCTGTGTAATTTCTGTCAATCCCTATCTTCCATATCTTCCGGTTTAGAATCATCACCATCAATATGATCACGCAAATCCTTACAATAAAATATATCCTCCATCCTAGGTTTCCATGTCGCCCAATCGTGATTGGTAAGCCTGATCATAGCACTACCAACTGGGTCATCTATTTTAATCCACACAATTGAATCTGGCTCTGATACCACTGTTGGGAATTTAATCAATTTTCCTAAACCCGTGTGATTAAAATAGGCAATCAATATATCAAATAATATACGTGTAGAAATTTAAATAACACCAGGAATTATTTAACGTCGTAGAACCCTCTAATGAGAAGGGAAAATCGACGGGGCAAACCGACAACTCCACTATCACCAAATAATAATGTGAATACAATATTTATCCTCTCAAGATTATTACCCTAAATCAAGAGGTAACTACACACTACCACAATCACGCAACACCGTCAAGAACAATATTCTTGACACCACAATAACTCATCTAACAACAGATAGAACCCAATAATCAACAACAATAAGAGATGAGGAAAATATCATCTAACCCTTTTCAAGAATTAACTCAGAGAAACCACCACGTGAAGAAGTCGAACACCAAATTAAAGTCGAAATTCCTCAACGCAAAGTTGATGTCAAAATCGTTCCAAGCCACAAAGAAAACGGCTGAATTTTCCTCAATTTCGTTTCGATTTCCGTGCGTGAATTGTGATGATATTTTATCTCTGCTTTCGTGTCTTTTTCTCTATCGTGTTCCGCCTACCCGTGTTTCGTGTCCTCTGGTTTTTTTTGTTTTCCTTTTTTGCCGCACACTCGTATGCTTTTTTCATCATATATATATATATATATGTTTTAAACCTAATTCAATTTAGTTTAAGATTTTGTATCCCTTGAGACTTTCAATTTTACTCAGTCAAATTATTTAATTCATCCTCTAATTTTTCTCTTGTGTTTAAGTTGGGTATCATCATGGGCTGGATCCGCCCAATACTAAACTTGTTGGTCATTGGCTTGTGAAAAACTCGACATTTCTTCTATTTAGATTACACAAAACCTATGAAACCTCGCAGCGAAAAAGAAGACGCACCGGGAAAAGATATGAAGAAAATGTTAAAAAGCCAAAATAAATTTTTTTTTTTTTTGAGTTGACCAAAACTTCTGTTTGCTTTTCAAAAGCGTTTAAAAAAAAGAAAAAAAATGGTGCATGCATATAGGTATAAAGCAAGATCGACGCAGTAAAGGCAAATTGAAACGAAAATAAACAAATAGGTCCATTGCCACGCGCTTTCCTATGTTCTGTTTAAAGCCAAATTCAATTGATGCTTGGCCGCATCTAAATTTTAATCATTATGTGTGCTTAACAATTCACACGCAAATTACTTTCAACCGCAAAAAAAAAAAAAAACAATTCACACGCAAAAGGCCAACAAAAAAAAAATAGAAAATGGCCAAAGTTTTGGGTGGGAAATGGTAAGAGGGCCCACGGCCACTCTACTACTTTTATAGTATATAGATAGTTATTATATTTTAAATAATATTATTTTGTTGATTATAATAGATATTAAATAAAAATATAAAAGAAAATTAATATTTTAACTACTTTGTCAATAAAAAAGATAGACCATATTTTAAGATGAATGAAAAAAAGAAAATTAAATCATCTTTATAACACGGAGATAGTATTATAAAGATTGAACACCTATTACAAAACTAGGGTTGTAAGCTGCTAAAAAGAGTAACTCTATATATTTGATCATTCACATATCTGAACATACATTTTATATCTATATATTTGAGAGGAGGCCCTCCTTTTAGGGCCAATTATTTTTCACATAAATTAAGAGACAATATATACCACGGCAGGATCAAGGGTACTGGCAAAGCTAGGGGTGGCCACTTTGGTCCCCGACTACCACAGTTTTCGAAAAAATTCTTTTTTCTTACCCTTTGAAAAATTCAAAAAAGTAATATTTGGGTTAAGGATCGTTAAGTTTCGATTACCCATTAGACCATATTTTAGCTACGCCACTACTAATGGTAAGGACAATCCTTATCAGATATATGATCTATATATATTTATTCGAATCACTATCCTCCCCCTCTAATTATACTTCAAAAAAATATTTAAACACACACTCACAAACACATACATATACACATCAACACATATTAATTAATATATATATATATGCACAGGTGGAACTAGAAATTCTTTTTTTAGTGGGCTAGCCAAAAATTTACACCAATAACTTAAAAGAGTAAAATGATAAGACAAAAAAAAAAGATGTATATTAATGACCTCAAAATACATAGATGTAACGAACATGTTAACTTTGACTACAATATAAAAAACACAATGTAGAGTACCAAAATGCGATTCATGTAACAAGTCACAATAATAATAATAATAATGACATTACAAATTGTATTTATGATATCATTTCTATTATTTCGTGACTTAATAGTGATTATACTATTAGATAAAAGTTTCACATCTTAAAGGAAAGATTATTGTCATTATATGTTGGTCAATTAATTAAATTATAATACGTCTCATTTATGTTTAAAACGAGATGATAAGTTGGAAATAGAAAAATAGTACGGCATCATATATTATAATGAAGCAAATTTGGAATTGTAAATTATAGAAAAGTAAAAGAAAATCGAAACCTCAAAGAGTGAAGCCTACGCACTGTAGACATCGAAAAGTTTTTGGACTTCTTTTTTTGATGTGGAAAAAAAATTGGGCTATTTTAAAAGAACTAGCCCAGTTAAATATTTCAAACCCTAAAGTCATTAATACTCATTTGGTTTACAAAAAGCCTATTTAATTGTAGGAGTCTTATTTTATTTTTAAAGGCACGTCCTACATTCAAAATCCGACTAACGGCCCGACCTAAATTTTCTATGAAACCGTAGGTTTTCTATAAATAAGGGCCCTCTATTTTATAAAAATCACAGTCACAAGTACACAAAACCCTGAATACCCAGAGATGCCAAAACTCTCCCAAAATCAAATAAAACTCTTCCAAAATCAAATCAAAATTGCGGTAGCAAAAAAACCCTTGCATTCAAATCAAGTTCAAGCCAAATCCCAGAGTTGAAGTCTATTACAAATCACAGCAATAAGAAAAGTTTTGAAGATTGAAGCCTTCCTTGAAGCAAATCAAATTTAAGTCGAAGTCCAAGTCCAAATCTAGAAATTCAAGTCTTTGAAGATTCAATAAGCTATCAAAGTCAAATCAACAAGTTCATGAATCAAGCCATGTGGCTTCTACTTCAAGAGTCAGATCGTTAATCAAAGGATTCACAGGTGGGGTTTTCGCTCATGTTGTAATTTCTCTCAAAATAAAATTTGTAACGACTTTCTTTCTGTGTTTATTAATACACGAAATTGTTCAAAACCACATAAAAGCTAATATACATAACATTAGTGAGTAATACTTGCAAATTAATGGGAAGACAACTAGCTTCCTCAAGGGCCACCTTTCAAACCATGTACGGCCAGGTTGGGTGGAACGCATATGGTGAACGAACTGATTACTGAGGAGGGAAATCGTGGGACATGGAGGCGGTTGAGCGCATCTTCTGGCCGGTTGATCATCAAATAGTTTTGCCATTACTGGTTGGGGCAAACCAAGACGATTTGCTCATATGGAATTTTACAAAAAATGGGACTTATGTGGTGAAAAGTGGATACCATCTTGTGCATAATGTGACCAAACCAACAGAGGGTAGTCAAACAAGGATTGGAGCAAATTATGGCATTTGAAAGTTCTATTCTACCGCGTGTCAAGCACTTTACGTGGAGACTCATGAAGGGTGCACTGCCTACAAATGCAAACTTTGAGCGAAGGAAGATGGACACAGTCTTGTTATGCCCAGAGTGTGACGCAAACGAGATGTAGCTTCATGTATTTGTGCAATGTGAATGGGTTACAAAGCTCTGGAAGGCTCTTCCGATCTCAGGAGTACATGAAGATTGCTGTCCCTTTTGGAAGTGGCCTAAATATTGGAGACTATATTTGGCAAGTACAACAGGGAATACAGGCTGGGAGCTTTGAAGTCATTTGCATGGCTGCGTGGATGATTTGGATGGCACTTAACTAGTTAAAGCATGAAGGGGTCTCGATGGAGCCACAGTATGTACGAGACTCAATTCTTATTCAGCTAGAGGCATATCAAAGAGTTCATTCTCATGAAGAGCGGCTGAGCGAGTCTCCGGAGGTTAGACAACCGAGGCTGTGGAGAAATCGAGCGAGACGACCTCATAGGTCTATTTTGAATACAGACGAGGCAATAAAAGGAAGTGGACAGATGGATGGGTTTCAGAGGCATAATAAGGGACGGAGAGGGGGTGATTTATGATGCCTTTGAGTGCCAAAGTCGAGGGATTGTCAATTCACTACTGGCTGAGGCTTGGCCCTTGGGAATTAAGAAGGGGCTGGAATCAATGGCAGAGCCAGCACACGAAAGTGGGTGAGCCGGATCGAAAAAAATATTTCCTCTAGCCCAAAAATATAATTTTTTTTTCTAGAGGCCCAGCCCAATTTGAGTTGGGCTAGGAACCAGCCCCAGCCCAATTGGGCTGTGCCACGGACCAAGGGAGCACCCTCTCGTTCCTCCAGTGGCTAGAATTTGCTCGTGATGGAGGTTAGGAAGTGGCTCAAGTGGAAACGGATGCTTCGGAGGTGGTGGGGTGTCTGCTCGAAGAAGATTTATTTGCCTCATATGCACCACTTATCATGGAAGTTCAAGATTTACTTGTCAGGAGTGGGTTTGGTACGTGATATATATCACATTCCTAGGGATAGGAATAATATAGCCTAACCTAGCTTCTTATGTTTCTACTTCTCATTGTAATTATCACTAGTCCGACTGTTTACCGTCTTTTCATCTCACAATGGGTGAGGGGGACTTTTTTGTAATAATGATATAAATGAAAATTCTCTTTCAAAAAAAAAATAAAAATAAAAATAAAAATACTTCTTTCGAAGTGTTTGCATTTCTTACAAAACTTCTCACACTTCCTTCGGAAGTGCATATGCTTTTTATAGAAGTGCACACACTATTACAATAGAATCAAATCTTGAATTCTTCTTGATTATGGTAGGTGATCATGTAAACCAAAACAACAGTAATAAGTAATGTACATATGACTATTTTAGCGCTTTTATTTATTAAATTGTGAGTTTGCTTTAGAATCTTACTTCTTATTACAAGTTGGAATAAATTGTTCATGAAGTGTAAGAAGTTATGGCCGGGATTAGAGGCATGCCAGTAAAGTTTAAAGTAGATACTTAGATTATACTGAACTTCCTCTGAGCGACTGGTCATAAATGAGTGCTAATTTCATACTAAAATAGTGGAAAACGAAAAGGTGAGAATTGTCAATTTCAAATAAGTGAAGAGAATGGCATTTAGAGTTGCTTTGGTTTTTTCATAGCAGAACATACATACTTGAAAAAGAAGATTTTTCATAAGCAACACTTTGATATTTCGTACACAATGATTTAAATTAAAGAGCCTACCTTCAAGAAACATATCATTAATGCGAGAAAATATTTGGTACTTCAAGAGTACCCATTACAGTACTCCAAACTAATTAATAACCCGCATATGGGTTTAAAGGTCTCAAAAATGGCGTTCAAGAACTCACGTGTAGATTCTTCATTAATCTGAATTAAGTACCGAATTATGGTACTCCTACAGTACCTGAAAGTTTTTTCCCATAGATGCATCATCTAGCTAGTGAACTCTTCAACATTTCTGGTTGGAGGAAGAGCTTTTCATTATATAAATATACATATATCATATCATGAATCATGATAATGACAATCATTGATGATGTATAATGTTACCACACAAGTAATGTTTCAGTTACGCCCATGGCTAGCCGTCAGTCACAAATAAACTCAATTCGTCCAATATTCGACGTTAGAAAACTAGACAACGACAAAAGCAAAAAGTTATACGAGGAAACAAAATCTTGCAAGTAAAGAAAGTAAGATTTGATGAACATTATCAATCTACTTTATCAAAATTTATTGGTTTTTGTCATTCATTGACAAACCAGCAAAATTATGGCATATATTGAATTAAAAATAATAAATAAATAAGAGTATATATATTAGGGAAATTGCAGCAAAGTTTCATCAATCGTTTCACCCATTCGCACTTTTGTTCTGAACCTTTAAATCTAGATCAAGAAACCCCTAGCCTTTAAAAAATTAGCACTTTCATCCAAATAGATATATCTTATCCTTAAAACATCATTACTATTCACCGTTAGACAACTAAATTTGACACTATTATAATTCAAATTAAATTAAATTAAATTTTAACTAATTAAAATATGACTCTATTATAAATACGTATTTAGTTATGGGCCTGTGGTACTGGGCTTCCGCATTCTTCGTGACAAGTCTTCTAAGATATGAAGGACTGGAGTTGTGCTTTTTGAACAAAAAAAAATATAAAAAGTTTGACAAAATTAACATGCGTTTTATATGATTATTACTATTGAAAATTAAAGATATTTGCATGCGGTAGTTTTGTAATGACTTTTTTGTATATATATAAATATATATTTTTATACAAGGAGATAAAGGAGTGAGAAGGGAAATTTATTATTATTTTTTTTATAGAGGGGGATAATGATATAGGAGAGAAAAGGGAAATCCAAAGAGAAGCATATCTGATTCAAATCTGAAACCTGAGACCTGAATGCAAGCATTCTAACAAGTAGACAACAATTCAAATCATAGTTTTGTAACTGACTTGAGCTTATTTGATTCTCATTATTTGTCTAAATCTAGGGAAATTATAATGATGAAAGAGGTATAATGTGTATTAAAAATATAAAAATATTTGAAATATGTGATTATAATTAAATAATTATCAAATTAAATGTCAAATCAGTGATAGACAGTGCATGTTTGATTCAATTTATGATAGTTAATTTATAAAGAGAAATTATAAAGAGGTGAAATGAGTGATATAGATTCAATAGAAGTTGGAAATTTGTCATTATAAATGGATAATTGTCAAATCAATAATCAAATTAATAGTAAATGGGGATTATAATATATTTTGATAAAGAGGACATAATTTTAGAGAATAACTAGTTATTCCTCCCATGCGATACACGGGAAACAAAAGTCACGGGAAACAAAAACAGATGAGAGAGATAATTAACATTAACAAAAACTAAAATAAAAAAAAATCAAAAGTTAATTTCAGTTTACTACAAAATAATTAATCATTTCAAATATTAGTCAAATAACATATTTATTATTATCGTCGTGTTTGATCACATGTAATTGATATTTCTTTTGGTTACTATGAAAATTTTCATGTCGTCCGTGACTTAAGATTCAACATATTTCTCTCAACATGGATGACAAATATCAAGTTAAATGTTTTTGTCCAACTTTTAGCAATTTAAATCTATAATAACTTAATTTCAAGTTCAAGCTATTAAAAGTTGGCCCATTGTAACTGATGCATAATTCAAATTTAAATCTAGCACAAAGCTTGTAGTATATTCTTTTGGGATAATTACATAGATAACTACATTTACTATTGTATGATCAGAGAGAGCAATGACATCGATTTAATATTCACTCCAAGGAAATAGTTGAGAGAAATTAAAAAAATGTGAAACTGATGTATTTACTATACATCAACTTGACAATTTTGACTATAGTATTTGCGTTCCCAGGAGACTGTAGTGTGAAAGGTCACTACTGTGAGAATTCAAAAGTTTAAATATAATATATAATATTGGATTTTTTTTTTAAAGTTTAAATACAATGTACAATATTGGATTAATTTAGATAAAAAAAAGGACCACATAAGACAAACTTTGTAAACTAATACAATTATTTGCTTTCTACAACTCAAACGGGAGAGAGAGGGAAAGGAAAAAAAAATGATAATGATCATTCTGCTACTTATTCTCATTTGATAGGGTAAATCTTTACCCAGAACCTATAGCCTTTAAAAAGCAAGCAAGGACTCAAAGTGAGAGGTAAAATGTGCACCAGAGTTCCTCTCGCGGCTCGGCAACCAAATAACGACTACTTGAATATTATTCCTTCATTTTCCTTGAAGACTGTCATAACTGCATCACAAATTTCCTCCCCCATTCATCCTTGAGGTTTCTTAATAGTTCACCATCTTCATTAAGGATTTCATACATAATGCAACACGAAATTCAATTCAACAACAAAACATTCAAATTTCAACATTACTCACCTATATCTCTGATCCCATAATTATGAAGAGAAGGGGACACCTTTGGAGGGGCCGTGCGCAGATGCATCTTCTTCTAGCCACAGGCGCATCTCTGCCGTACTCCAGTAGGCAATGGCCACAGTGTCTACCAAATCCGAATCAACGACCAAGATCTGCTAGACTGCCAATAAAACTGCCGTCGTCGACCGACATTGAGAATGGGGAAAGAAGTGAGAGAGTAGTCAAGTAGATAGTTGGAAAGAGAACTCAAGAATTTGGGCGAGAGAGAGAGAGAGAGAGTTGTGCGAATTTGTTTCTGCTTGGGAGAGAGAACCGTGCGTATTTCGTTTGTATTTCCCAAGAGAGAGAGCCTTACTATGTTTCCCAAGAGAATAAGGGGATGTTTGATCCTCTTTACCATTTCTCTTTATAATCTCATTTACCACTGATTTGACCACTGATTTGACTACTTTTCATCTATAACCATAAATTTCAAATTTATATTAAATCTACACCACTCATTTCACCTCTTTATAATTTCTCTTTATAATTCAATTCAGATAAATAGTTTCAAACAACCCCTAAGAGTCTTCCTATAAAAGCTAATAAAACAAAAATAAAGTAAATTTCAACCAAAAAAACAAACAAATAAATAAATATATATATTAATTAAAGGAAATTAGTCTGCAGTACTTTGTACCGTAGTTTTCCCTCTAAAAGTTTATTATCAGGGTCTTTTTCAATATTTTATATTATATTACGGTAACTCTTGTAGTCTTATGAATTTTTAAATTTTTTTAATTTTTTATTATCTTCTTCCTTATCCATTTAATAACTAATATATAATTATCATCATTTAATTTTTAAATTATAGATAAATTTAATTATCTAATTAACTGACTAATCGATAAGTGTCCATATATAATCAAAATTCATAGTTCGTAATTAATATAAATTAAATAAATTTAATTATCTAATTAACTGACTAATGGATAAGTGTCTATATATCCTCAAAATTCATAGTTTGAAAGTAATATAAATTAAACATATATATTTTTAATTTAAGTTAACTGAAAATTATAATTGTACATTTTTCTTAATTTTCCTGGTATGAATATTGATAATTATAAGTAATTTTCCTTTAAAAAACATATGATTACTTTTATATGTTATTAATTTATATAATTTTTATGTTGTCTGGCTTTCTTGATTTCGGATAAAAAATATTTTTAGAGTATATTATATAGCTCAACTATTAATTATTTCGTATAATATCATTTATCTAAATTAGTATAAAAAATAAAATTATATATATTTGTGTTAACGACAATAATTGAGTTAAAATTTGCTATAAATTACAGTTATCTTAACGTGATAATAAAAAATTTACATTATTATTGGTTTAATATAATCTTTTAAACTTTCACTTAGATAACAAATTATAATAACAAGTTATAATAACTAACTAACTAATGGATAAGTGTCCATATATCCTCAAAATTCATAGTTTATAATTAATATAAATTAAACATATATATTTTTAATTTAAGTTAACTGAAAATTATAATTGTACCTTTGTCTTAATTTTTCCTTGTATAAATATTAATAAATATAAGTAACCTTCCTTAAAAAAACTTATGATTACTTTTATGTATTATTAATTTATATAATTTTTATATTGTCTGGCTTTCTTGATTTTGATAAAAAATATTTTTAGAGTATATTATATAGCTCAACTATTAATTATTTCGTACAATATCATTTATCTAAATTAGTGTAAAAAATAAAATTATATCTATTTGTGTTAACGATGACAATAGAGTTAAAATTTACTGTAAATTATAGTTATCTTAACATGATAATAACAAATTTACATTATTATTTGGTTAAAATAACCTTATAAAATTTCACTTAAATAACAAATTATAATAACAAATTATCGCTTTCATTTAGACTAGATTTTCACCCGTGCGTTGCACAGGAAGAAACCATCTAAGATTCCTAAAATACTATAAGAACCTTGTTGTAATGTACAACTTTCTTTGCCCATTGCACAACTGAAATTATAATTTTGCCAGATGTCAACCATTCTCATCGTCACTATAGTAAGCGCTCTCACTTTTCTTTTATTTTTCCCTTTCGCTTGTTTTGACGTGAATACTCCTCCTATTTTTCTACGGTTTTCTTCTTCTTTTAGATCTCGTTCTTCCATCTTCAAAGAAATTCATCTAGGTTTTCTCTCTAAGAAATCAGGCGGTGAAGACAAGTCTTTGGTTGTTTCTTTAAGTGAAGTCCCGCGGTTTGGCTAGGTACAGTGAGTATTTGCTTTGTTTTTCTCGATTCATTTTGTTTATTTTGGGCATCAATTTTTTCTTGACTAAGCACTGATCTGAAATGTATGCTGAAAATTGATATTTTACAGAGTATCTTTCCAACAACGACTACTCCACTCAAGTTGGGAATAGTTTGTTGCGATCGATTTTGTTTTTTCTGAAATTTTTCTTTTGGTTGCGGAGTTTTGAAGCATCTAGAGTTCAAGTTTGTCCTTGTTTTTCTAATTCCAAAGTTCTTTTTCTTTCTTTTTTTTTTCTTGGGTGCTCTTTTTCTTCCTAGGCTTTGAAGACTGGATTTCATTAAGTAAAGGAAAATTTTAGTTTTAAGCTTCTATTATTAATTTATATAATTTTTTTGTTAGGTAAATTTGTTTTTTAAAGTTAGTTACGTAAAAATTTTTACGGTGGCTCGCAAATTTTGGTTTCAAGGGGTTTGATTTTTGTTTGTCCTTAATAATTCATGTAATGACACAATGTGGTTGTGCTATTTGTTGCCTCCTATGCTCCAATTTGTTCCAAAATGCTTGGTCAATAATTATAGTTACTTTGATTGCACAGTTGCCTCTATTGCTATTTATTGACGCTTGTCCTATCAATTATTGATGTGAGATATTTTAAGTTCATTCTAAATTTCTGACTTAGTTGAATTGCTTTTTTTCCCCTTGTTTTTCTTATTTGTTTGAGTATATTTAAGATCCAAATTCAAAGTGTGGCTTACCTTAGTGTATGTAGAATTTCCATTCTCAAAAAGCTTCAATTTTCATTCCAAACTTCAACAATCATCTTATTCTACCAAAACCTAAAACGCAAAAGCTGTTTGCAGCAAAAGAAATGAACACAAAAATTCTAATTTTTAACTTTCAGTTTTTTGGCATTTTCTTTGGAGAATAAGAAGATTGGGGAGGAGGGGTTCTCTGGAAATTCTTGCTTTTTTCTATGTAAGGGTGTGTTTTTTTGTTCATTATATTGAAGGGAAAAATATTTGTTATTTATTGCATATATTTTTGTGGTGAATTGTTTTGTAAATTGAGCTACATAGAACTTGGTTAGTGACTATGTAATTGAAACATATAATAGCTTCTAAGGTGTTAATAAATAATGTTTGTAAATTAGGGTTGTGTGATTTCCTTCATTAGGAATTCTTCATGTCTGTAATGACTTGTTTTTAGCTCAATGAAATATGATCCATAAGGTGTTAATAAATAATGTTTGATTTTCTCTGGGTGCAAGTGGGGCCCAATTCTTTATGTCAGAGCATACAAAAATAAAAAGTGGCTATATTTTTGTGAACAGGTAAAATTATTGAAAAGTATGATGTTATTTGTCAATTTTAGCAAATATTTTTGACAGTGAGTACCTTTGGTATTGACTTGCGATAGATGTAAGGAGAAATGGTCTCTTTTTTCTTAAATGTTATTTCACTCTTTAATCCACCAACTGCTCCCCTCCTCTCTACATGATGAAAGGTCAGTGTTTCTATAAACTTACTATATTCGAAAATTATGATGCTTCATTCACTCTCTGTCTTTTCCTTCCATTTTTTAATATGAAATCTTATGAAACTAAATTTAGTTATATTTTATTCTGTTTACCCAAACAAGGGATCTGGGAACTTCAAGTCTTCAGTTTAAATGACTCTACCTCTCATTTTTATATAGAATGAAAATGTTATGCCCTTCCATGAATAATCTCTGGTGTTTCTATTCATTTTATGTTTGCCTACAAATAGTAAAATTGACATCCTTGACTTTTTAAAAGCTTGAATATTTTTGTGTAGTTGCTATCCATTTTCATTACCAATTAACTGATGCGTCTTAATTTAATTTCTAAGCTGATTTATTTTCTTGTATTCTTGTTATATTGAGCAAACTGACGAGACAGTGCCAAACACTTTGATCATAGTAGATTGCGATATTGTTAAGGAGGATTTTTCCCAGCGACGACAACTACAATCAAGTTGGGAATAGTTTGCTGCGATTTTCATAAACAGGGTGGGTTGAATTTTTTTTATTTTACTTTAATTTTCTGAGATTTTCCTTTCTGATTTTGGAATTCTGGTGCATTTGAAGCTAAGGACTTCTATATATGTATATAATTTTTTCTTTAAGTATATTTTTGGGTTCATTATTGGAACCTTTGTTTTGGTCACTTTCGAAAATGTTTTCGCAAAATAGGTACTTTTCCAATTTATTTCATTTTTGAGATCGGAAGAGCGTCGAATAAAAAAGCAAGTTAGTAGAAATTGTGTGCATTTTCTTGCTTATTTTTTCATAGATAGATAGTGGACTCACAGTGGAAGTCCCACACTTAGATGTCAACAAACCAGGTTGGTCTTGGTCAATGTATAGATAGTTGATAATATATATCTTTAAACAACAGTAAAAATCATGAGAGAATTATTAATATGGAGAAAAACCCAAATTTTAGTTTTCCTCCACAATGCCAAGTAGTGTGATGGTGTGAACAGAGAACTCATTCTCACATGTCCAGCTTATCGCTCCCAAGAAAAGACTTGGCACTGAGTTTGAAGGTGTTGATCTTGGAACCAATAAAGATGACTGTGTCACCCAATTAAAATAAGTGATCAAATCAAATGTTACTTTTGGTACCAAAGGAGCAAAAAGATGGGTTTTATCGTTTGCTGGGTTCGTCTTTTGTGCAGCAATAGTTGCATTGCGAGAATCAAACTGATGGTTGCTTACCTTTTGTAAAACATCTTCGTCTATAACAATGTATGCATGTATATATCTTTGATGTATATATCTTTGATATTTCCATATGACTGCATGATAGCTACCAATCAAATGAAACCATCTTAAGGTTCAAAACTCATGGTTTGGTTGTAATAACTATCTTAATCTCTGTAAATGCAATTGCAAGTTGTAGCTGCTTTGGCATATATGTATAAAATAAGTCTGTTTCATGTAGTCAATCTTCAAACATTGTCATAGATAATTTGAACTTCTGTTTTCCTTAATTTATTTTCGTGCTTGCAACTATGTAATCATATCATAGAACGAAACTTGAAATATATGCAGTTGACTTGCTTTTTCTGTTAACCTCACAAGAACTATAAATGCATCATGCTCATCAGACATATAAATACAATTACGACCTGCTTATGTGCAACGCACGTAGCTACACTAGTATATATATATAAATCTAAATACGAAAACTTAAATAATTTTCTATTATCCATGAAGAATTATAATCTAACGAACCGATTATATTGAACTTAATGTTGTGATCACTTCGCTAATATGATATTATCGTTATAAATAATAATCAGTTTGTCAAGACCCTCGTTGTATATTAAATTCCCACACTCTTGATCAAGAGATTCGCCACGCCTACAATCCCTTTAAATACTTAAAAATAAATACAATCAATTATTTTTACTTTGGAATAATCATATATAATTAAATTTAGATGTATAACTAATATCTAATTTTAAAAAAAAAAAGAATTTTTAAACTAATATTATTGCAACTTGATCGAGAACCAAATTCAATATAATTACATGAATTCTTCATTTTTTAAATAAATTAAAATATCAAATTGTGCATATTATTTTCTTTATTATGCATGATTAATTAATAAATAATAAATATACATTCTTTCCTTTTTCTTTCTTTCTTTATATTTTTTTAAAAGATAAAAAGATTTAACACAAAGGTGTGGGAGGTAGAAAAGTAAATAGTCAAATAAAGAGATTATTATAAATGCAAAGGTATTGGATTTTTTACAAATTAATTAATCTACATCCGAGTTTTGTAACATAAATGTAATTAAAAAAAGGGAAAACCATTATAATAAAAAGAAGAAAAAGTATAAGAGGCAAAAATGAGTGAGATAGAGTTGATAAAAATAATCCATACTCACTTGATATACATCATTTTGAAATTTCAAATCAACAAAAATACCATTCATTAGAGAAATAAATAGGCCTAAAATACAAACAATAAAAACTATAAATACACACAACTACAACTATTACAAAAAAGCTAATATGTAGGCTCCTATTAACTACTCTAAGTTCAAAATACATCCTAACTACGAAAAATAGAAAAAAATGGACAATTACAATTTTCCTTCAAAATGTAATAACCACAATATATATAATATAATATATATATATTGTAAAGTTTATTTTAAAGAGAACACATCATTCACCAAATACAGTTGAAGTCTTAGCTCTTATACAATCCTGCAATCACATTGAGATCATTATTTAACTCAATACAATCTATTCATCCAACCAAACAATAAGAGTATAAGACATGCATCCCAAAAAAAAGGGAAAAAAACAAATTTCAACACTTATATGTACATAAAAAGAAAAAAAAAACTTTAGAAATATTGAAAAATATATACCTACATAAGGGTACCTATAAGAGCACCAACTTCCATCCGACCACCAAGTTACACAGATAATTTTCACACCTATGTGTAGATTATAATATATAGTAAGAACTCAAATAAAATAAGGAAAAAAATAATTTAAATAATTAATATATTATATCAAACTCATTTAACTAAAATATAAGAATAACATAATGAATGTGTAACGTAAAAGAAACATATAATATATATCTAAAACGCGTTAAAAAGAGAATATATTTAACAATTCCATTAAAAAATTAATTGAAACACCAAAAAACACATTAAAAATATAAGATATATTATATTTTGGAAAAACAAATAAAATCATTATTAACATTCAAAAACTCAAAGTCGCTAAGATAATTTGTTAGCATCAAAATCCCTAATTTGAAACTTAACAAAATCTAAATGAAAACTATAATTTGTTATTATAATTTGTTAACTAAGTGAAATTTTATAAGGTTATGTTAACTAAATAATAATGTAAATTTGCTATTATCATGTTAAAATAACTATAATTTACAGCAAATTTTAACTCGATTGTCATCGTTAACAGAAATAGATATAATTTTATTTTTTATACTAATTTAGATAAATGATATTGTATGAAATAATTAATAGTTCAGCCATATAATATACTCTAAAAATATTTTTTATCCGAAATCAAGAAAGCCAGACAATATAAAAATTATAAAAATTCATAATACATAAAAGTAGTCATATTTTTTTTAAGGAAGGTTACTTATAATTATTAATATTCGTACCAGAAAAAATTAAGCAAAAGGTACAATTATAATTTTCAGTTAACTTAAACTAAAAATATATAAGTTTAATTTATATTAATTATAAACTATAATTATAAACTATAAATTTTAAGGATATATAGACACTTATCCATTAGTTAGTTAGTTATTATAACTTGTTATTATAATTTGTTATCAAAGTGAAATTTTATAAGGTAATATTAAATAAATAATAATGTAAATTTGTTATTAAGATGTTAAAATAACTATAATTTACAGTAAATTTTAACTCAATTGTTATTGTTAACACAAATATATAATTTTATTTTTTACACTAATTTAGATAAATGATATTGTACGGAAATAATTAATAGTTGAGCTATATAATATACTCTAAAAATATTTTTAATCCGAAATCAAGAAAGCCAGACAACATAAAAATTATATAAATTAATAATACATAAAAGTAATCATATATATTTTTAAGGAAAATTACTTATAATTATTAATATTTATACTAGGAAAATTAAGAAAAATGTATAATTATAATTTTCAGTTAACTTAAATTAAAAATATATATGTTTAATTTATATTAATTATAATCTATGAATTTTGAGGATATATGGACACTTATCCACCAGTCAGTTAATTAGATAATTAAATTTATCTATAATTTAAAAAATTAAATGATGAAAATTATATATTAGTTATTGAATGAATAAAGAAGAAGAGAATAAAATATTAAAAAAATTTAAAAATTCATAAGATCGTAGGAGTTACTGCAATATAATATAAAATATCAAAAAAAATTCTGATAACAAACTTTTAGAGGGAAAACTGCGGTATAAAGGTATCGCAGACTAATTTCTTTTAATTAATATATAGATTTTGTTAAGTTTCAAATCAGAAATTTCGATGTTAACATATTATCTTAGTGACTTTGGGTTTTTGAATGTTAATAATGATTTTATTTTTTTTGCAAATTATAATATATCTTATATTTTTAATATGTTTTTTGGTGTTTTAATTAATTTTTTAATGGAATTGTTAAATATATTCTCTTTTTTAACGCGTTTTAGATATATATTATATGTTTCTTTTGGGTTACACATTCATTGTGTTATTCTTATATTTTAGTTAAATGAGTTTGATATAATATATTAATTGTTTAAATTATTTTTTTCCTTATTTTATTTGAGTTCTTATTATGTATTATAATCTACACATAGGTGTGGAAATTATCTGTGTAACTTGGTGGTTGGATGGAACTTGGTGCTCTTATGAGTACCGTTATGTAGGTATATATTTTTCAATATTTCTAAAGTTTTTTTTTGTTTTCTTTTTATGTGCATATAAGTGTTGAAATTTGTTTTTTTCTTTTTTGGGATGCATGTCTTATACTCTTATTACATAGTTGGATGAATATATTGTATTGAGTTAAATAATGCTCTCAATGTGATTGCATGGTTGCATGAGAGCTAAGACTTTAACTGTATTTAGTGGATAATGTGTTCTCTCCAAAATAAACTTTATAATATATATTATATTATATATACTGTGGTTATTACATTTTGAAGGAAAATTGTAATTGTCTGTTTTTTTTTCTATTTTTCTTAGTTAGGATGTGTTTTGAACTTAGGGTAGTTAATAGGAGTCTACATATTAGTTTTCTTATAATAGTTGTAGTTGTGCATATTTATAGTTTTTATTGTAATGTATTTTAGGCCTATTTATTTTTCTAAGAGATTGTATTTTTGTTGATTTGAATTTCACAACGATGCGTATCAAGTGAGTAGGGATTATTTTTATCAACTTTATCTCACCATTTTTGCCTCTTATACTTTTTCTTCTTTTTATTATAATGGTTTTTTCTTTTTTTTTTTAATTACATTTATGTTACAGAACTCGGATGTAGATTAATTAATTTGGAAAAAATCCAATACCTTTGCATTTATAATAATCTCTTTATTTGACTATTTACTTTCCTACCTCCCATGCCTTTATGTTAAATCTTTTTATCTTTTTTTTTTTTAAACAAAGAAAGAAAGAAAAAGGAAAGAATATATATATTCGTTAATTAATCATACATAATAAAAGAAAAAAATATGCAGAATTTGGTATTTTAATTTATCAAAAAAATGAAGAATTCGTGTAATAATATTGAATTTGGTTCTCGATCAAGTATTAGATATTGGTTATAAATCTAAATTTAATTATATATGATTATTTCAAAGTAAAAATTATTGATTGTATTTATTTTTGAGTATATAAAGGGATTGTAGGCATAGAGAATCCCTTGATCAAGAGTGTGGGAATTTAACATACCACGAGGGTCTTAACAAACTGATTATCATTTATAACGATAATACCATATTAGAAAGTGATCACAACATTAAGTTCAATATAATCGGTTCGTTAGATTATGATTCTTCATGTATAATAAAAAATTATTTAAGTTTTCGTATTTAGATTTATATGTATAATCTAAGATGGTTTCTTCCTGTGCAACGCACGGGTGAAAATCTAGTAAATAAATAAAAATAAAAAATAAGGGTTGAGTTTGGGCGGGAAATTAGAAGTGGGATAGCTTTAAGAGTTTTATATAGATAATAGAAATAAATACTATTGGAATATGGAAAAAACAAATGCTATTAATGGACACCGGAACAGCTATGTCCTATGTAAAAGAACGAATAATAGGTAATCTAGAATTAAAAATAACTAACAACCCAATTCAAACACAAGATTACTTTGGAGATACACATACAATGGAAATTTATGTAAAATTGCCTATAAGAATAAACGAAAGAAGTGAAATGATAATAAATATGGACGTAGAACATATAAGAGAAGTAAATACATAATTGCTAGTAAGTGCTAACTTTTTAGAATAGATAAAACCCTACTATATACAAAATGACAAGATAATATTAACAATAAAAAAATGAAAATCTAGTGATACCTTGACTATTATGAATAAGATACAGGAACGAAGAGAATACATATACATGTTTGTAAAAATGAATTATAAAGGATATCTAAGTAGAAATTACCATGTATTATTTGATACAGGAGCAACATCGAGTATATTCAAAGAAAATGTCTTATCCCCATAAATGTGGACTGAAAAGAAAAATAATGAATAAAGAATTATATTAACAGCTTTTGATGGTAGCACAAACTTAATAACTAAAATGGCAAGAAATGTAAAAATACAAATAGGAAAATATAAGTTATAAATACTCTATGTATATCAATTTAATGACATACCAGGAGACATGCCATTAGGAAAAATTTTCATTAAACAATATTATCATATTGCCATCAATGAGAAAACAATACCATTAACTACTCCATGTCACTGTATAGCTATAGCAATAAGAATCTAAGAGCAATATAGTAGAGAAAAAAATACTTCATGTAGCAGCACAACATGGTCAGGATAGAACTAAGGATGCAGAAGCCCTAAATCCTAAGAGCAAGATTAATGTTGAAGAAAAAAGCCAAGAGGAAAAAATTAAGGGGAAAAAATTTATTTCTAAATAATGTGTACAAGGAAAAAGTGGGGGGAAAATATAAATTGAACACATGGAGGTATTTTATTAGATTAGAAGAGGAGTGAGAATGGTGACAAATAGTATTTTATTAGATTGGAAGAGAGTGAGAGAAGGGGAAAAACCCAAATGAGGGGCCAAAGGGTTTTTTCCCCTTTCAAAATAATTTTTTCCCCTCTCATTTCATACATAATAATTTGATTTTATTGGGAAAAAAATTTAAATTTTGGTTCTCCCTCAACACTATCCATGCTCTAATAATTGTCTATCTGTCCTAATAGTACAACTCAGAGAATGAAGTAACGAACGAAGGATGCAGAAGCCCAATGGGCCCACGACCGTAAGCCGCTTTCTCCATCTATTTTTAATCCCTCCTTTTTCTTCAAATTTTTCAGTACGCTCGCAGACCAGAATCTCTCCCTCTCTTTGCCTGAGGTAATCATCGTTTTCTCCTTCACATTATTTCTATATATTAATTTGTTAATTCTTTACAGTTTCAGAATATTGATTGTTGCATTTCGATCGAATTTGTAAGCCTAGTTTTTTGTTTTGATTTCGCTAAAGTCCTAAACCTAAACACCCGTACACATGGAGTGGAATCCAGAAACCCTGCAATTCCTATCCCAGTGCTTTCTTAACACCCTTTCCCCACTTCCCGAACCCCGCCGCCGCGCCGAGGCCGCGCTCGCTGAGGCTGCTGTTAAACCTAATTACGGTCTTG
This sequence comes from Nyctanthes arbor-tristis, assembly GCA_963692815.1. Classification (NCBI taxonomy): domain Eukaryota; kingdom Viridiplantae; phylum Streptophyta; class Magnoliopsida; order Lamiales; family Oleaceae; genus Nyctanthes; species Nyctanthes arbor-tristis. The sequence continues at coordinate 55,704 of CAVNYN010208396.1, read as the reverse complement.
CCGTCCTCCGCCTTGTTGCTGAGCAGTCCGTCGACGAGCAGATCCGTCAGGCTGCTGCTGTTAACTTCAAGAACACTCTCAAGACTCATTGGGTCCCGCAGACCGACGAGGCTCAATCCCATCCAATTGCTGACCCGGAAAAGGAACAAATCAAGTCATTACTTGTGACTCTTATGGTGAATTCCTCCTCCAAAATCCAGGCGCAGCTTAGTGAGGCCCTGACTATTATTGGCAAACATGATTTTCCCAAAGCATGGCCTACATTGTTGCCCGAGCTTGTTGCTTCTCTTGATAGATTGAGCCAGGCCAATGATTATGTTTCTGTATGTGGGGTTTTGACAACTATCAATTCCTTGTTTCTGAAATTTAGGTACCAGTTTAAGACCAATGAGTTGTTGCTCGATTTGAAGTACTGTCTTGATAACTTTGCAAAACCTTTGCTGGAAGTATTTAGACGCACTGCTAGTTTAATAGATCAGGTAAGTAGTTCTGGTACCGCTACTGCAACTTCTCTCAAACCATACATAGAGTCCCAGAGGTTGTGTTGTAGGATTTTTTATTCTCTGAATTTTATGGAGTTGCCCGAGTTTTTTGAGGACCATATGGAAGAGTGGATGATAGAGTTCAAGAAATATTTGACTGTAAAGTATCCTGCTCTTGAGGATAGTGGAAACGATGGGCTTGCATTGGTCGACGAGTTACGAGCTGCTGTCTGTGAGAATATTAGCCTCTATATGGAGAAAGAGGAGGAATTATTTCAGAAATATTTGAGTGGTTTTGTGGAGGCAGTGTGGGGACTTTTGGTGGCTGCATCTGCATCTTCCAGTCGGGAAAGGCTAACTGTAACTGCTATTAAGTTTTTGACAATAGTTAGTGGTAGCGTTCACCATACTTTGTTTGCAAGGGATGACATTTTGCAGCAGATTTGCCAGAGTATTGTAATTCCTAATGTGATGCTAAGGGATGAGGATGAGGAGTTGTTTGAGATGAACTATGTAGAGTTCATAAGAAGGGATATGGAAGGGAGCGACCTTGACACTAGAAGGAGAATTGCTTGTGAACTCCTTAAGGGGATTGCTGCCAATTATAAGGAGAAGGTCACAGAGAAGGTAGCAGCTCAGATACAGTTGCTTTTGGCGTCATTTACTGAGAATCCAGCTGCTAACTGGAAACACAAGGACTGTGCTATCTATTTAGTTGTCTCCCTTGCCACAAAGAAGGCTGGTGGAGCTTCTGTCTCCACTGAGCTTGTCAATGTCGAGAGCTTTTTTGGGTCTGTTATTGTGCCAGAGCTGCAAAGTCAGGATGTGGATGCATTTCCGGTGTTGAAGGCTGGTGCTTTGAAGTTCTTTACCATGTTTAGGAATCTGATCTCCAAACCTATTGTAATGGCATTGCTACCTGACGTTGTCCGCTTCCTTGGCTCAGAATCAAATGTGGTCCACTCATATGCTGCCAGTTGCATTGAGAAACTTCTACTGGTAAAAGATGAAGGCGGAAGGGCAAGATTTTCAGCAGCAGACATAAGCCCATTTCTGCTTGTGTTGATGACAAACCTTTTTAATGCTTTACAGAAGCCAGAATCTGAGGAGAATCAATATGTGATGAAGTGTATAATGAGAGTTCTTGGGGTTGCAAATGTTTCTCGTGACGTAGCTTTGCCTTGCATCAATGGCCTGACAGCTGTTCTAAATAGAGTTTGTGAGAACCCGAAAAATCCTATTTTTAACCACTATCTGTTTGAATCTGTGGCTCTTCTCATCAGACGGGCTTGTCAGCAGGATCCATCTCTTATATCAGCATTTGAGACGAGCTTATTCCCCAGCCTGGAGAAGATCTTATCCAGAGATGTGACAGAATTTTTCCCTTATGCATTCCAGCTGCTAGCACTGCTTCTTGACTTGAACCAACCTCCTTTATCAGGAAACTATATGGCCATCTTTGAACTACTCCTTTTACCCGAATCTTGGAAAAAATCTGCAAATGTCCCTGCTCTTGTGCTGTTGCTCCAGGCTTTCCTTAGAAAGGCACCGCATGAGCTAAACCAGCAAGGAAGATTGTCTAATGTCCTTGGGATATTCAACACATTAATTTCATCTCCTAGCACTGATGAGCAAGGATTTTATGTGCTGAATACCGTGATTGAGAAGATCGGAAGAGCACACATCGTACATTAGCCACATTTGGGTTGCTCTATTTAATCGTCTCCAGCACAACAGAACAGTGAAGTATGTGAAATCTCTTGTGATATTTATGTCACTTTTTCTGGTCAAGCATGGTTCTCAAAACCTTGTAGGCTCTATGAATGCTGTGCAACCTGGTGTTTTTAATACAATTTTAGAGCAGTTTTGGATACCCAATCTTAAGCTGATCACAGGTTCTCTTGAGCTTAAGTTAACTTCAGTTGCTTCCACCAGACTTATATGTGAATCTCTGGGCCCACCAGAGTCCGGACTTTGGGGGAAGATGCTGGACAGCATCGTAACTCTTCTATCACGCCCAGAACAGGATAGAGTGGAGGAGGAGCCTGATGTTCCTGACTTCGGTGAGACTGTGGGTTATAATGCCACTTTTGTTAATCTGTACAATGCTGGGAGATCGAGAAGAAGACCCTCTGCCAGAAATCAATGATCCAAAGCAATTTTTGGTGGTGTCTTTGGCAAATCGTTCTGCTGTTGCACCTGGAGTATACCCGCAGATCATCAATGAAAATCTTGAACCAGAAAATAAAGCTGCGTTACTTCAACTGTGCAGCTGTTATAATCTTACAATTGTTTAAGGTTCCTGGTAAGTTTTGCTGTTTAATGTATTAACTCAGTAAAATTGTATTTTATCAATGCTTTATTATGATAATTGTGATTGTTTCTTTTCATATGGCTGGTGCATGCAATTGACCTCGCGGATAGCAGCGCAAAAATTTAACTGGCTATTTGTTGATAGCTTTGATGATTTGTTATAATTCTTTTCACCATTGAGACACATGTTTCTTGGACATTCAGATTGTAGGTTTATTTGAGTTTGATTTTTGCACCTTTTCTATTAATTTTGCTACAGTTCATAGTTAAGTTGAACCAATCTGGTTATGCTAGACATGGTGATGAATGACCATTTCTCGGTTTGTTGAAGCATTCTTTGTAAAGATATGTATGTTTTCTAACGAATACAGTGTGCTTTGTGTTTCTTATTGATTATATAGTTTTAGACATTTATCCTAAGAAAATATGGTTTTCAAAGAATCTGTAGATAAGAAGGATGTCTTTAAATATTGTAATGTGCATTTGTATGTTGGAATATTATCATAGGCATTGACCATCTAGAGTTTCAGCTGACAGTCATATACAACTAGTTGAAATCTGATAATAATATGCTATTGAAGTTTGTTCATCATTTCTTCACATATGGGTTGTGATAATGATAGTAAATGTTAATGTGTATGCTAAAACTAGCTGTAGATTATGTAAAACGTTTTTCTTTCAAAATTAGATTAATCAAGCGTCTGCCCTGTTAGTGGACTGTTTTATATGGAGACCAATTCTCTTAAAAGGTAAGTTTCATTCTACGTGATATTTGTGAGCCATAACAACCACATATTGGGTCCCATAGTTTGCAGCCTTTGTATTACCAAATGCCATGATTGTGTAATGGCCAATGACAAAATTAATGCTGAAAATGATTCTTGAGAGTGGTGGACATGGTTGTCATTGGGATAGGGCTTACATCTATAAACTTGTAAATGCACATAACTAGAAGGTAAAATATGATTTACTAAAGCCTAGTTTTGGAAACACGCATGGGATGCCAGTTTAAGTCAATTCTATTTCTGAATTGAAATAAAGTTGTAAGCCAAATTTCTATGTCAAAATTGAAAATTTTTGAGCGGAAATTTTTCGGTTATAGGCGCCTACCTGTCCATCGGGAATAAAATTAACATGTGAAAGGTATTGCTACCTTTGATGACATGAAAATATAGTTAAGTTTCCTTTTAAAATGATGATGCCATATTCTAGGATGTTACTGTTTGAATTACATAATCTTTGACGACCCAAAAAATGGTAAAAAGAAAAAAAAAATTGAGATGATTTTGACTCAATGTTTGAAGGCTTAAAATTTAGAGTCACTGCGCACTGCTTTTCTAGGCAAAAGGATATTTTTGATGTCTGTAAGATGTGCTTGTATGGTGGCCTTGTCAATTGAAAATGGAAGAGAGAGAAGATTGACGATTGGATTGACGACAGTGTTAAAATGACTCTAGATTGAATAGTTCTAGTTTGATGGTTACACAGGCTGAAGAATAGGTTGGAAGTATAAAAGGCTGTCTAGTGAATGGATTCTTTTCTACAGTAAACAAAATGTTTATGCTAAATATAAATTTCTCGTACATAATTTCATAGTGGCTTTTAGGGCATGAGACCTAGACATGCATTGGGATGTCAGAGTGACTCATCTCTGAATTAGAACTCAATTTCAACACCAGCAGGGTAAATAAAATATACAGGCACACTAGAATTCAACCGAAACAACTTATAAGCTGCTCCTAAATTTTAATCTGTATACCAAATTGTTCGGATCGAGTCAATTTCTTTTCCCACTCTTAAAAGAATATCTGGGTTAGATGTTCTTTGATCCTGATGGTATGTGGTCATCAATATCAATGTTTGGCATTCATATTCATCACATTTTGTGTGACAGAAAGTGACATAAGATATGCAGCATAATATATTGGGACTGTTTCTTGTGCAGAATTTCTGTTCTTATCTTTTAATTCTGACTTCTAAACTAATGATCTGCCTCCTATAGCTTTTACATGGCTGAAAGTGAACTTAGTTGATGATGCTCAATTATCATGCTAGGTTTTAGTTAGAAATGCATATTGCAAGGTATGATGCCTCTTTATTTTTTTAATCCCTATTGTCGTTTCATTTTGTGGTTATTGTTCATCTCCTGGACTCGTGAATGTTTGAATTCATCCCCTTAGCTTTTAGTTAATTCTCATCAATCGAAAAAATGTGCATCTGATACATCCTTTTCTGAGCATTTCTTTATCATTTCAATTTTTATTCAATAATCGTGTACCTGGTCAATATCATAATGAAAAAGATCGCATGATTTGTGATTGCAGTTTAAGTAATTGAAGAATTCATTGATGATCTGTGATCGAGTGAAAACCAACTGGCAAACTAAGGCACAAGCCGCACAACCATTGCTCATTTTCAGTCAATTGGAGTAATGTCAAAGTCTTGCCATTTGACCTTCCCGGATTTGAGTCAACCTGCATGAAATCATGTTAATCTATTTTGGGATGTCTGTTTGAGAGTTTGCTTGAATGTTGCAGCTAGTGTGAACTTTTTTATGTATTAGTTACCACTGGTCCTGTCCAGATCGGGCATTTGGATAATTTTGTCATGGAGTCGATATGCACCCAAAAACAAAAAAATGTACTGTATTCTTGAAGTGATCAAGATTTCGACAGATCTATATTTGCCAGCCATACTCATTATGGATGTTGATCTTACTTGTCATGCTTTCAACTATCAATTTATTGCTCTCTTTTCATGTAAGGATTTGGAATCCGGTGGCATGATAATATTCATCTCTCACTACACATCTAACGGGATTTATATAGTTAGATGTTTATGTGGTGGGATATTATAGGGAACCCACTTGTGGGTTTCACCACATTTAGTGTTTAGCAACATAATCTTGTTAGGCGTATAGGCAGGAGATCAAGATTAGTTATATGCATGTTTGTTACCCACATTTTATTACAAATGACAGAAACATTTCCAAATTGCCATTTCTTTTTTTGCCTTGAAAGAAATTAAAGTAAGATTGTATTTTAAAGGGTTAATTTCACATATCGTCTCCAATTTTTGAGGTTAGTATCAGTTAGGTCTTTAATTTTTTTTTTCAACTAGTTGAGTCCTAAGCATTTAATTAATTTGTACAAATGGTCTTTTTTCACGGTATCCATCAATTTTTCCATTAACTCATCAATTGAATTACTGTTATACCTTCATCATTTTTAAATTAAAAACAAAACGATTTAAATTATAAAAGAAATAATACAAAAGGTTGTTTTAAAAAAAAGAAAAAGAAAAAAGATGGGAATTCACCCACCTCTTTTTTCTGGCTGCTGTTTTGGCAGCCTTTTGTTGCTGGAACCATTTCCAGTGGTCAGAAGGAGGGGTAAATTAATAAATGGTTAAGTACCCAACAGATAGAAAAAATATTAGGAATTCAGCTTATACTAACCTCAAAGATTGGAGATAATATGTGAAATTACCCTATTTTAAAATATGATAATATAACACTTAAACTTTGTTCCAAAAAAATGAATAAAAAAAAAGAGGTAATAAGATTAATTGAATGATTAAACACGACAATATAAGTAGCAACTGAGCATACATATCCCCGGGGGAGGGGGCGAAATAACCGGGTGATTTGGTCAGTTTTTTTTTAAAGAAATAAAAAATAAAAAAAAAACCAACTGTTTCGTGTGAATCGGTCGTTTTTGGGAGAAAAGTGAGAAATTCGCTGGTGTAACTGACAAAACCGGACTGAACTGGTTCATAACCGCCTTTGGACTGATTTTGGCAGGTTCGGCTCCGGTTCCTAGGTGGAATTGAACCAAACCGGCAGGTGCCCACCCCCAACATATCTGCCGTAATCAGATGGGAAGGGACATCCCAAATTTTGACGAACATCGCGTTTGAATTTTGTGGAAGTCGCATATAGAACTAACTTTCATTTGAAAGCTAGCAAAAAAGAAGCTAAAGAGAATAAAAAAGGGGGAAAATAGAAAATAAAAAAGATAATAGATGTTTGAATTCATCTTCCTCGGTCCAAATATTTCTATTATTAAAGCAACTTCTCAAATTCAGTTTCCCAACGAAAGGAAAAGGCAATGGCCGCAATAAATAATGAGCACCATACTTTAATTTGAAACTTCACAATACTCCATGAGGTGTGGATCAACTCTTTTTTTTCCCTTTATTTTGATTTTAATCTTTCATTACCCCTTTTTGACCAAATTGTTGCAACAATTTCTGTAGGATTTTATGTTAGAGCATTTACAGCAGAGGGGACAAATCTAAATTTGAGTTTCTCCTCTTTTGAAAGCTAAAAAGTGATATCCATTTGAAGTGTCAAAAACTCATTATTATCATTATTAATCCCCATTCCCACCCCTCACCACCAACAAAAAAAAAAAAAAAAAAACTGAAGTTTTTTCCCGACACATTATTTGGAAATGAGTTTTCCCCCCCTGCAAGAAGTGCTGTTAAACGTCCAACTTACTACAACTCTTCATCTTTAGTGTTCTTGGTAAAAATATAGGAGAATCATGTTCAATTTACCACGAATTTGCTATCTGTGCCAACTCACCAATACATGCCATAAAACTATAAAATTCTTGAGACTGTTTTATGGAACTTCTTTTTTTAAAGGCAAGTTAGACAAATACACAATCTATTAAAGTGTGATAAAGTCCAATAAGTGAAAGTACACAATATTTCTCTCTTTCTTTCAAAGTTGATCTAAGGAATGGAGCAGCATAATCTTCCTCTTTATTTCTGCAGCTTTTTCTTCAAACCTACATAAAGTCACATATAAAAGCACCTACCTCCATCACAAAATCCACACTTAAAATTTTAAAAACACCCATAATCCACAGCAGGGTGGCTGCTTGGCCGAGCCAGGAAGTTCATCTTAAGCGTAGATAAGGTGAACAAGCCGAACCTACAGGCTCTTTGCCGTCTACAATTAGAAAACTCAGTTGGTTTCTTCATTTTCACCTTTCATTTTCTATATGCTGATAGGCCTTCTCTCTGAGATCGGAAGAGACACACACAGTCATGGCATCAGAGAGTGAAACAGAGACAAGTTCCAAACCATACAAGCTTCCACTTGCAACATTGTCCATACGAGCAGTCACGCAGTCACCCAAGCATCCCGGGAAAGAAACACCACCACTGCAGCCTTTAGCTTCAGTGCCATTCAGATGGGAAGAGGAGCCCGGAAAACCTCGGCCTTGTTCTCTCTTCTCTCCATCCCACTCCACTAACACCATAGAACCCAAGTTCTTGGACCTGCCTCCTAGACTATACATGGAATCCACCCCCAAACATACCCAAACACCCTCTCCCACCTCAGTCTTGGATGGGCCTTATGTGGCCAGTCGACCAAAGTTTTCGTCTTTGAGATTCTTCAGGGAGCGCCGAGATTCATTTGACAGTACTAGCAGCAGCCCCCTTCCTAATATAGAGGAGCTCAATACCGTGATTCTTGACAAGAAAGAAAGAGCACAAAGGAAAAGGCTTTTTTGGTTCTTGGGGACACAGAAAAGGTGGCAAAAGACAAGTTGATGAGAGTGAAGAGGCGAGGAAGGGAAATGTGAGGAGAAATGGGAGCTTTTCCGGTCTCCCACAACCTAAATCTCACATCTGGGTATATTCTCTTCTCTGTTCCCATTCCATTATATATTTTCTCCGCTTTCAGACTGCCATATGTGTGATATTCTCTCTTCACAATTTTCTTCTCTGCTTCCAGACTGCCATATATGAAGGCTTCAAGCAAGTTATACCCTGGAAGAGCAGAAAAACGAAGAAAGAGGGGTCCAAGTCCAATGTTTGAGTCTTGTTAACTTCGAGGTTTTCCACTTGACGACGCAGTGAAATTTTTTTAACATTTGGGCACTTTGTTATGTTCCTAAAGTTTGCAATATGTGAAGATTATACATTAATAGCGTGTTTGTATAATAACTACAACAATATATTGAATATGTTTCTTGAGTGGTAATGAACGTTCTGACAGGCCTATTATCACTGGAATTCAACTGCTACAAGAATGCAACATTTGGAACATCAAATTCTGGGAACTTCGCTAGTGTTGGCCGTTCATTTCAATAGTGGCATTCCCATAATGACCATTAAGGACAGATCAATTTAGAGACCATCTCAGTCCAAACTTCTGTGAGAGATATGATGATATCATATAATATCAAATCATACATGCAAATAGGTGATAAAAACAATCCATAGAGGCATGGGGTTTGTTTCCAACGTGAATAGGAGTCTTCAAACTTAAAAATTCAAATGAAACAGCCAGAGCGTAAAGTGCATAGAAAAACTGAAAAGTGAAAGCTCATTTGCAGAAATCACATGCAGAATAAAATTGGTTTTCATGTTTTGCTTTACATAATTTGCAACAGAGTGTTCCTCAACAGATGGTATAAACTCCAAGAATTATTACCATTTCGGATCACAATGGAATCAGATATATAGTCGTAGAAATACAACTCAAATCATCCTTGTTTTTTACCAGTCATCCCAGCAACCACCTGCAATGATAAACCGTAATTCACTTGAACCATGTTTAGGTAAAATGCTTCGTCATTCCAAAAAGGGGTGGGGTGGGGAATTCATAGGATTTAACGGCTGAAGAAAAGATCATTAGGACCCTTCAAACAAATTAGACGCAGGAACTAACTAGTACATTCAATCTACACATTGCTAACCAGTGCTCCGTATGGCATCTTACTACAAACCTTAGTCAAGCTTTTAGTTATGCAGAAACTGAAATTAATATAAATGTAAATACAAATAACTATACAAAGTTTATAAAGGTGCAAACAGGTATACAAGTGCTTTTTCTACACAAGGCAAGGGGCAAGCGTCAACGTAAACCAAAATAACGTCCAAAAGTTATTGAAATGTAAAATGAACCAATAATTATTTGTTAAAAAAAATAACCAAACTCCATAAAATATTAATTTAAGTGTGAAAACAAACAAAGTCTATTAAATAACAAAAGAAAACCTATTGATGTTAGTTGAAGCAGTAAGCTAAACCTGAACCTTGCAAGATCTTATTTCTAATATTTGCAGCATATATTAGCTGAGATTCTTATGTTTTCTCAACTTACCCCTAGATGTAAGAAATAAGTAGTGGAGAATTAAGGATTGTACATCCCACAAATGTTGAAGTGATGTTGTCAGACTAATGTTTAAAAAGGCCTAAACAGGTTTTGAGGCCTTTTTTCCTTGTAAGCAAGGAATAAGCCTCGTGGCATTTGCGGCATAAGCCTCACCGTGAACCAAAAAAAATGTCAAAAAGTTATTATAATACAATATAAACTCACAATAATTATACGCAACATTCAAACTTCACAATGTAAAAATTTGAAGAGTAAAACAAATAAAATTCTATTCGGGGCCAAAAAAAAAACTATTATTTTAGGTAGAGCAGTAGGCTAATCTTCATTTATGTCATTGAAGCATATGATTTTCGAATATTTGAACCATCCATGAGCTATTCCTAACATAAATAATTAAATTTTTTATGTTTCTCAAATTATGCCTAAATTCAAGTAAGTCGGGAGAATTAAGAAGTGTGTACACATGTTGAGGTGATGTTGTGAGGCATATGCCTCAATTAAAGCATAATGTCACAGGCTGGTTTTGTATCATTAACGAAAACCGGCACCCCTGAGGCCTTAGCGTTCTCCCTCGTGCAGAAACGTCACTAAGTCAGCCTATACCGTTGCCCCACACGTCCTTTTAAACGTTGAGGTTAAAGCGCAGCAACACTGGAAATTTTACAGAAGATTGAAGTAAAGTATAAGAGCGTTTATTGCCACATACGTAGAACGTTACATCCAAGGTTGTTAAAATCGCAATCTGAATCGTAGAATCGTACGATTCTATGATTCAAATCCAGAAAATCGATCCAAATCGCATGTAGAATCGGACATTAGTAGAATCGTAAAAAATCGAATTGGAATCGTTTAAAATCATGTAGAATCGCGATTCTTTAAGATCGGAAGAGCGCGTGTAGGGAAAGAGTGTAGGCAATCCTACAATTATGAGTAAAACCGGCATCTCTCCACATTTTGCACAGAAAAGGGAATTTTTTCACTGTTGATGCTTCAATCCTCACAAGCTCAAGGTAGGTCCTTCCTTTCTCTTCATGATTTTGCTTCATCTGTGATGAAAATCACCTCCTAACATCCAAAAAGTCAACAAAAGAAAATAAATCCGCCGCCCGCCGCTACTCACAAGACCTAAATTTAACAACAATCTCTCTTCTGATTTTTGAGAAGTGGGTACTGGGAACCTTACAATCACATTGCAATAGTGGGCTGGGCCATGACATGTGTGTTGTATGAAAACCGCAGTCCAGCAACTTAGCCCAATCCCGCTAATTGGCGCTAACAAAGTGCCGTAGATAGCACTCCAACAAGGCGCTTACCCGCTCCGTCTGCCCGTCGGTTTGCGAATGAAAGCTGGTCGAGGAGTGCATATTCGAGCTCAAGGAGTTTAAATAACTCCATCTACATCTTCCCAGTGAAGTGGGGGTCCCGATCACTCACAATATCCTTGGCAGCCCCTAATACTTCACCACAAATTTGAAGAACAGCCTCGCCGTCTCCTTAGCCGTGCATTCTTTCAGGGTCGGTATAACAGTTGCATACTTAGAGAATCTGTCAACAAGATCGGAAGAGTCTTTCTGGCACGGGCAATGGCTCAAGTTTCCCCATCAGTAGCTTCATTTCCACCTTGTCCTGGTAGCATACAAGGCACGCTTTTGCGTACGTTTCCACCTGATGCCGCATCTGTGGCCAATAATAAGCACGTTCCAGTAGAGTGCGGTGAACACCCGGGTGGCCAACCCACAGAGTGTCGTGGCACTCCTTGATCACGTATTGCCTCAAATTATTCCACTTAAGCGCAAATAACCGATGCCCAGTGGTATACAGCAACCCGTCTTCGATCCAGAAATGCCGTGTTTTCCCTTCACGGGCCGACTGCATCAAGTATTAAGCAACCAAGTTGTGCTCCAGCCCCTGCTTGATCAACTCCCGCAAGTTACCACTGGCCCAGCTAATGGCAGCAAGCTCCACTTTTCGGCTAAAGGCATCAGCAACGACGTTGGCTCGGCTGGGTTTGTACTCCATCACAAAATCAAATTCCGCCAAGAAATCCTACCAATGTGCTTGCTTCGAACTAAGTTTCTTTTGAGACTGAAAGTAGGATGTGGCCACGTTGTCCATTTCGATCACAAACGGAGAACCCACTAAGTAATGACGCCACACCCAAAGACAACGGACGATGGCAGTCATTTCCTTCTCCTGGACAGTGTACCGCCGTTCCGTGTCGTTTAGCTTTCTGCTTTTGAAAGTAATGGGGTGCCCTCCTTGCATTAAGACACCGCTGATGGCAAAGTCAGACGCATCTATTTGCACTTCAAACGGTACAAAAAAATCTGGCAGCACCAACACTGGCTCCTTACAAACGGCAGCCTTCAAATCATCTAAGGCTCTTTGGCACTTAACTGACCAGTTCCACAGGTTGTTCTTTTTTAGGAGATCTGTCAACGGGGCTGCCCGCTGAGAGTAGAGATTAATGAACCTGTGATAATAGTTCACCAATCCAAGGAACGACCGCACCTCCATCACCTTGGTCGGTAGCTCCCACTCGTTGATTGCTTTCACCTTAGCACCGTCCATGCACAAACAACCCTTACCAATGATTGGCCCAAGAAATTCACCTCTTCCCTAGCAAAACAACATTTCTCCTTTTTGATGTAGAGCTCGTTCTCCCGCAAAACTTGGAAGACAGTTTTATATCGCCTTGACCTACCTAGCAGTTTGAAAATTCATCCGGTGTTCTATATAAGTGTGCTGAAATTGTACTATTCCAACACGGAGGATCCGACCAGGAACGAGTCACAACGAGCTCCGTCGATTGTGACCAAGTCTTATGACAAAGATATTGAGAAAATCTTGGCCGACCAGGAGGTTAGGACGAGTGCCGTTCCTCCACATACCCAGTACTTGATCAAATGGAAAAGGCTGCCTATGTCCGAGGTGACATGGGAAAACGAGGGCAACTTGTGGCAATTCAAGGCCAAACTTCGGCAGTACACAGCGACGAGGGCGTCTCCAAAATAGGCGGCGGAGAGTCTTACGTCCCAACTGTTTGAGGCCAGAATTTGCTGCCGACGCCTCAAACGTTGCTGAAACGGCAACTTAAAAAGGGCCCTGACGGCTCATTTCGACCTACGGGACATCTTAGAATTTTTGCAAAGTGTGAGGGACGAAATTCTAGAGGTTTCTAGCCATAAATATCTGATGGCCATGCAAGTGGCTTTGCAAGTTGCTGAAAACGACAGGCCGTCCAGCTGGCCGTGCAAGTGGGCAAATGGGACTGACAACGACGGCTGCCTGTGATTGGCTGAAATGGCCGCTGTTCAGGTGCATGGCCTGCTGGGCCGAAAAGTGGCTGGCATGGTGGGCTGAAAAGGTGCAAGACAAGTTAAACATGCAAGTGGGCGGGCCCAACCAAGATCTGATCCAATATTGGCCCTTGAACGAAATTGACCTCGGCCCTTGATCTTGTATAGTTTTGCCTATAAATAGGTAGTGAGTTCATTTGTAAATTCATAAGTGAGATCGGAAGAATTCTTAAAGTGATACACTAGTGAGTTAGTGAGAGCCGTTCTTGTAAACGTTGTTGTAACGTTCTATGTTTGCGGCAATAAGCGTTATAAGCACTCTCCAAGTTCGTGTGCCTTACTTTACTTCAATCTTCTGCAATATTTTCTAAGTGTTGCTGCCATTTTAACTTCAACGGTTAAGGGGACGTGTGGGACGACAGTGTAGGCTAACTTAGCAACGTTTCTGCACGAGGCATAACGCTAAGGCCGCACGGGTGCCGGTTTTCGTTAGTGATACAAAATCAGCCCATGATAGTTGGTATCAGAGCCAGGTTGTAGCCCAGAACCAACGTTCTTGGCACAGTTGCCCCATTGAGAGTAGCCCTTAAAGACGCCCCGTGACAGTTGGTATCAGAGCAGCCCCATTGAGACGCCGCAGACTTGTGTACCAGTCCTTTCTGCCGGTATGCCTCAAATTGTTGCGGTATGCCTTCACAAGGATGAGGTTACCAACGTCGAACCTCAACTGCCGCCGTTTCATATCAGCCCAGTTTTTCATCCGTTTACGAGCCTTCTCCAAGCAAGAACGGCTAAATCAGCTTGATCACTCCAAGACTTAGCCCTTTTTCTTGCACCCGGACTTTTCCCAACATCGCCCGTGCTAGGTAGCGTATGGGGCGTAAGAGGCTGCTGCCCTGTTGCCAACTCGAGCGGACTTTTTCCCTTGCTTTCATTCCGCTACCGGTTGTATGAAAACTGCGCTATGCCGAGTAACTTAGCCCAATCCGGCTGATTGGTGCTAACGAAGTGCCGCAGATAGCACTCCAAGGCGTTTACCTGCTCCGTCTGCCCGTTAGTTTGCCGATGAAATCTAGTCGAGAAGTGCAGATTTGAGCCAAGGAGTTTAAATAACTCCATCTAGATCTTTCTAGTGAAACTGGGCTCACGATCACTCACAATATCCCCTCGGCAGCCCCTAATACTTCACCACAAATTTGAAGAACAACCTCGCCGTCTCTTCAACCGTGCATTCTTTCAGGGCCGGTATAAAGGTTGCATACTTAGAGAATCTGTCAACAACAACCAAGATTGGACCGAACCTGTCAGATTTTGGCAAGGCATTGATGAAGTCCATCGTCACAATGTCCCACAATCTTTCTAGCACGGGCAATGCCTCAAGTTTCCCCACCGGCAACTTCGTTTCCACCTTGTCCTGGTGGTATACAAGACACGTTTTCACATATGTTTCCACCTGATGCCGCATCTGTGGCCAATAATAAGCATGTTCCAATAGACCTAACGTGCGATGAACACGCAGGTGGCCAGCCCACAGCGTGTCGTGGCACCCCTTAATTACGTCCCACCCACTTACATGCCAACTTGCTTTGGACCTTTTCAGCCCACCATGCCAACCACTTACCAACTATTTTTCGGCCCAACAGGCCATGTACCTGCCCAGCAACAATTTCGGTCAATCACAGCCAGCCATCGTCGTCTAGCCCACTTGCCCACTTGCACGGCCAGCTGGACGGCCTGTCGTTTTCAGCAACTTGAAAGGCCACTTGCATAGCCATCAGACATTTACGGCTAGAAACCTCCGGAATTTCAGCCCCTATACTTAGCAAAAATACTGGGAGGTCCCGTAGGCCGAGACGAGCCGTCAAAGCCCTTTTTAAATTGTCGTTTCAGCAATGTTTGAGGCATCGGCAGCAAATTTTTGCTTCAAACGGTTGGGACATAAGAATAAGCCTCAAAAAATTGCCTCTGAAGCAATGCCTTGATGCGTCTTTGACCGCGTCACTCTAAGGCAGGCCTTGTGGCGGGTTTTGATTGGGTCTCTTCAAACCGCGTCAGGCGTTTGCCTCTGTTAAAGCATAAAAATGCAGACTTCGGACCCCCTCAAAGTGAGAGGTGTCATGAGGCAGGTTCCAATTGTAATTTTTAGACCATGATGACTATAAGTAATCTATACGGTTTTAACTCTTATAACTTGAAAATACTAATAGACAATCACATTAATCTTTAATACCATATTACTAATGAAGGTCACTAACATGGATCACCGAAAAACCATATGCCGCAAGTCAATGGTTGAAGTTGGAGATTGCAAGTCTATTTAAATCACACACCAAAAAGCCATACTTCTACTGTGGGATTCAAGTGCCATGCCTCGTAATCGTTCATTTACCACCAGGCCTTGCAATCCCTTGATACCATTAATATGGATTGTGGGAGAGCATTACCCTAAAAACTAGTAGTTGGACCCAAGTCCATATAAACTACGCACCAGAAGCCCATACTTTCGAATTGAAAATCAAGTCTCATACCTTGTAATGGTATGATGATAGTACCAAATCTTATGTCACTTGAAATGTGATAGTTCGCTAAAAATGATCTAGTGCCATACATATGGCACCAAACCAAATCATGCCATACGGCCAATGCACTCCACATGGTTATGATTTTCCATGTGGCCTACATCACATGGCCATATGGTGCCATATGTATGGCACTAGAACGGGACTAGGCAGTTCATAAAAGCATAGTAAAAGGTTCCAATACTAAAAAACTCTTGATTCGTGGTAGCCTATTAAAATAACTCTCCTATGGCGAAGTTAAAATTCCATAATAGGAAATTGCATACAATCGTCAATCTACCCGTACAATCACATAACATCCTCCCTAGGATAGCTAGCCCATTTAAGTTCCCTAAATCTGTCTCCAATTTGTAAATTAACAAATATAAAGTTCAAAACCACTAAATTTATGGCATTGAGAACTGAATTCATAATCTTAGTCCTTAGAAATGACAACCTAATCTACACCCAATTTTTATGGTTAAAACTTAGGAGGGTTGCATTCATTTGAGATTTCTAAAGATATTTAAGGATATAAGTAATCTCGAGGTATTCAATGCAAACTTTTTAGGACTCTATAAGTCTTGTTGTATAAAAACACTTAAGTTGGGACTTTTTAAAAGCCTCAACAAGATCTAGGATATCCAAATTAAGAATGACATCGCATAACTTCTCTATTTCTAGGATTTTTAGACTCTTTACGCAAAATACAGGGAAAAAAATTCATCTTCAAAAGTCTCACATATTCATAGGATTTTGGAAGACTTACCAAATTAAAAAGGAAAAAAGACAATGATCTTTTTTTTTTTTTAAATTTTCTCAAGGGCTTAATAGTTTCTTCATCAACTTGTGTTTTTTAATTTTTTACATTATTCTTTGCTAAATTAATTAATAATTGCTTTTACCTTGTCTATTTTTTTGCCATATATTTTTATTGACTAGGATTGTCAACTTTTCTTTTTTTAAAATGAGTTTTACTATTACGGAGATACTCTTCATTAGGCCTTTGTAAAATAACCTAACTGAATGGTAAAACAAAATCAAACTGAATTAAATTGAAGTTGAATGGTTCTTGACACTAATAGAAGTGGACCTAACGTGAAACTTATGGTTTGGTTTCGGTTCTTCAGCCACCCAAACACCCAAGTGGAAATGTTTGATAAGTTAAGTGCAACATACAGTAGTAAGGAAATATTTTCAGTTTCTAAGGGTCCGTTTGGCATTGATTATAAACCAAATGGTTTAAAACACATTTTGAATTTTAAATTCTTAAGACACTTGTTAAATTCTCTCATTGACACATCACCCCCAAAACACATCAAATAACAACTTTTCAAAATTTAACCAATCAAATTAAGCCACATGTCTTCAAAATTTAACCATTCAAAATGTGTTATAAATCATTTGATTTATAACTAATGCCAAACGGACCCTAAAACTTTTATTTATAATTTAATTTGCCCTTTTTTCTTATTGGTGATACTTAATTCAATTTTCCAACTGTACAACTAGAAGTGAGTATGAAATTGATTACTACCTCTGTCCCAAAAAGATGGTCCATCTTTCCTTTTTCCTCTGTCCCAAAATATGGTCCAGTTACTATCTTATGAATGTATTTTATCTATAGAGTTCCTAATATACCCCTACGTAATATACCTTGATAATATAGTTTATGACTTAGGGAATACAAAAGGTTGGCTTTGGGAATAATGTTTTTCTTTGTTAATGCAGCCCATAAACCTTCTTCCACCTCCGTCCATTAAGTTTCTTATATATTCATTGATTGCTTATTGACATTAACAAAATGGTATAATAGGAAAAATATAGATAAACTTTAATATTTTAACTATTTTAACTAACATTTCTTAATATGTGTGTATGGGTGAAATGGACCATCTTTTTGGGACGGAGGTAGTATTTTAGAATCAATTCTCTTTCTTTCATTCTCAACCATACATTCTTCAAAGAAATCACTTTTCACAAAATAAATTTCATACACTCCCTAACTTTTCCATGAGTACTACTAATATGGAATTACTTCATGGGTAATCACGGGATGATCTTTCGATTATGTAAAGATATATGTACCTCTATTTATTATTTATCAATTTTTCATATTTTTAAAATTAATTTTAGATCAACAAGCAAAACATAACTCTCTTTTTTTTTTAATTATAACTCTATGTTGTAATTGATTCAGTAATAAGAGGTTGTTCAACAATATTATAGTTACATACAATATTTCTAAAAATAAAGACAAGTCTAAAAAAATCTTCAAAAGTTCTAAAAAGAATTTAATGAAAGTACACAAAAGTTTATGAGAGAATTTTAGAATTGACAACAAATCAACAAGGGCTGAGCTATCAGTCAACACCGGGGTACGGGCAAAATGTAGATTAATACTAATTTTTGTATAGAAAATTTTTTCTTTCAAATATTTATAATGCTAAAAAATGCATTTGGGCAAAAAAGGGGAGCCTAAGCACACTCAGGCACCCCAGTCTCTGCTGATGAATTAATAGATCATTTAAAATTCCACAAAATCCATCAAAATCATCCATTTAAGAAAGTATATAAAAATCATCTTATATCGAGACAGCCCCATTAAAAATGCATGCTTGATAGCATTAGTAAGCACTGAGGCACTAGTCCAAAACCCGAAAGAAAATCCAAATTGTTTTCTCAAAGATCACGAAAAGAATTATCTACATAAAGTTAAGTAGGAAAGAAAGAAATTCAAGTTTATGATATGGATTAAACTATCCATATGAGTAACTAGGAGTAATTAGGACTGGGCATTATAATCAAAACTGAACTTCTCAAAGGCAATCTAAAAATTCCGATCCAGCTCTTTGGGAAAATAAAAGAACCGACTGGGTCCCGTTCTCTAGTTAGAACTTGGGCGCCCCGGTTGAAACCAACTTTTGTTCTATTCCTTTCTAAGAAAACTTTTAATCTGTCCACGTCCCTTTTTCTAATTCATTTCTTCATCTACGAGAAAGTAAGATGGTTTCCCCTACATCTCACATCATATCAAATATTTCAAGAAAAAAACTAAATCCTAAAAACTAATCAGTAATGATTATAAAGATTTCAAGAACGCAAATTAAATTTAAATTTATTCAAATTTTTATAATAAAGCTTTTTAAATCCTTTAGTTTTAATTTAATTTAATTTAATTTTATATATATTTTTATATGGATAGATTAGTTTTTGAAAAGAAAAAAAAATGAAAAAGAAAAATGGATAGAACCAGCAGTATGGAAACCAAGGTCTTAACTAGAAGCAACTTGGTTCTAGAAATATTTCAAGACAAAATGCTTTATTTCTCCAAAACAAAACTCTTTCATTCAATTCTAGTAATTCAACAACCTGAATAGAAAACAAAACCGAACACTCACTCTTTTATGTAATGCACTGAACATGCACAGGCAGCTAGGCAGTGCACTGTTCATTTATCCCTCCGCTTGAAAGAAGTTTGTTTACCATTTTTGAAAATTGTAACTTTATAATATTTTTATAGAATAAGTGGTGGAGAATTTTTGGATCCCATGGAATACGAGGTTAAAAAAAGTAGATAGTAAATGGAGGTAATCGTGAATCACACAAAATATCTATATCTATACCATATATAAAACAGAGGATGAAGAAAACATTTTGATAATTTTGCCAAGCGAAATTTTATATTTCCTAATTCATCCTTCTCTATATTTAAGTCCTCTATCTATAGATATAAGTTAATAGTGTTCCAGCTTTCAATTTGCCCAATCATATCATCTTACCATTGCAAGGCATCAAATGTAATAAGTAATAATTAATAATTAATTAAAAAAATGACAATTGAGTTCATGAATTTGCTATGGTGAATTCTAAGTGCTAAGAATCACTCCTCGATGCTTTTCTCTGAATATAATAATGGAAGTCTTCAGCCCATGTTTGTCTCATGGCATAAGGTATTATTTATGGCCCTATATTAGATTGGATAGATAAATTGATTTGTTTCTTGTCAAACTACTATTCTTCATGTAACGGTTACTTAGCCATGGATTTATCTTCTCGTCTCATCTATGTTTTGTCTTCGGAAATCATTATTTTAGCCTATTAAAATAAATTTTTTGATATGTATATTAGTGTATTAAGTTGCTCTTCCGATCTATCAACTGACTGTATAATCATTTTGACTAGAATATTTCTTATGTCTACATTACCCAAATTACTTTTATTGTACTATGAGTAATCATATTTACTCAAGATTGTTTAATAGTTCTTAACATATAATACAAAATAAATTTCAACAGAGAAGCCAATCTATATAATTAGTTGCCCTGAGTTCCAACTCCATCTTGTTTTTACATTTTTATGTCTACTTGATGTAGGACAACTTCTTGCATCATGCTGCGCCATTATTTGCTTTCAGATAAGGGTTTTTGTATCCTATATGTTGGAGCTACACCAATTGGTTGCTGCAAACCATCCTCTAATCCTGAGGTTTTGATGTGCCTCTTTAGAGTTGGAAATGGTAACAAGCCCTAAAAATTAACCATATTTTTTTTTAGATTTTAGATGAATTGTTTTTCCAACTTCACACAATCTTATTTCATTCTTATCATTTCAACAAGTATAATCATCAAATGATTACCACTTATTCATTTCTATTTGTTCATGTGGCTAAAAAAAAATTTCAATTATTAAAAGATGAGTTGTAAAAGCTAATGCTACGAATCTCCAAATACATAAAAGAGAGCTCAAACTCATGAAATAGAAAATAGTCAAGCATTGATCATTAAACATGACTTGTATAATACACACAACACGTTTAATAGAATTACACTACACAACAGGTTACAAACTTTTACTTACAAAACAAAATTATTTGAAATCAAGCAATTCAGTATCATTAGACAACAAAATTTAATAGTCTCAAATTGTATGTAGTTTATTTTTTTATTGGATGTGGATTATTCTGTAACCTGAAAAACTTAAAACAAAATTATGTAAAACCAAGTGCAACGCACATGGATTTAACTAGTACAATTAAAATTGATTGAGTTTATAAATTGTATTGAATTTATATATTTTATGGGAAACAAGTACACACTATTGCAGCCGCTAACAATTTCCGCGCGATAAGCTTTTTTCCTTTGTTGGTTAATTTTAATATTTTTGTGCTCTACTTAGCTAAGGCATATAAATATACTAAAGTTAACCAAAAAATTCATTTGTTGACACCAAGGATTGAGGGAAATGTAGAATTTTTCAAGCTTCATGCTCTAGTGCTAGCTTGCATCACGTACTGTACACTGCTATCCACAATAATTCATACAAGGCATAAACTTCTAACATCGTTGAAAACGGAGCCTTCAATTACTCTCTCCCTTCATTGACAACTTAAACAACAAGATTGAATAACATTAGGAGAAATTGTGTTTCAAATTTGCCAATACTGATAACTAGAGGTGATGTTGCACTGGCACACATTATTAAAATATGATGTGCATCAACCATCCAGTACTGGAACATTCATGACTCCAGTAAGGAAGATGGCCAAACAAGAAATAAAATACTAGTACATACCTATGTACTGCTAGTGAACAGAATCATTTTACGAAACAGAAAAAAAATCCAATAAATCTTGATAAAAATTTTTTGTAAAATTGGGATAATAAAACAAAATAGAAAAGATACATTACAAGGTGAATAATAGTGAAAGGCCGTACAGAAATGGGAGTCACTTACATCACTTAAAGCAGGCTGAGGTACTTGCTTAGATGATTCAAAAGAGTCCAGTATAGGCCTCACCACAGCTGGAAGGAACAGTCCTGTAACAATTTCAAATGTTAAGAGATGAATATCCCTCAGGTCTCTCATAGCATTATGTTTACTCTTTCCCTTCATATTTTAACTAAACTTAAGGCTCCACTTGATATACAGAAGGCAAATATCACAAAACTCTACAGAAGGAAAATATCACAAAACTCTACTCAGAAAGAGTAACTAGAAAGACAAGTTTAAGACAACATCCTAGAAAAGTCCACGACCATGCTAATCAGCAACCAACCGTGTCATGATGGTTCAATTATCACTTAGAACTATTCAGAACAAGTCATTAACTTTTGCCTCTTTGATTAACATTATTTATTCGTCTGTTACTAAGGTCTTGCAATTGGATGTATTAATAGTTTCCGTTCAGATTCGAATCAAACTTTAACAAAATTCTTATTGACATTCATTAACATGTATCTGTTAATTATAAAATCCAACCAAGGCCGAGAAAAACATTGAATTAATCACCATTCATATAAACATTGAGTGAAAATACCGACCGACACCAGCTATTAGGCAAGAAGCAGCCACAACGGGCTCTTGGACAACGAACATTTTAAGCTTTTCCATCACCGGCATCTTCTCCGATTGATTGAGTTTTCTCTTTGTATTCTCTCTCTCGAGCAAGCTTAGGAATCGGGGGCAAGTGAATTTGGGTTGGGTATTAGTGATGGGTTCTCGACTCGCAACCCGTCAAACGGAAACGGTTTGGTTTAAAAAATGGCCTAAGATACTTAGTTTTGATCACCTATTCCATGTGGGTAGATTAAAGTTTACCCTCTCCTATATAACATGTCATATGGCATGTCATGTAGGAGGAATGGGTAGATTAAAGCATGTCCCTCCTACATAGCATGCCATGTGACATGTCATGTAAGAGGGGATAGACTTTAATCTACCCATATGGGGGTAGGTGATCAAAACTACTAAGATACTTCGAGATGAATTGAAAAAATTGATAAGAGATTGGCTCCATACATAAGTAATGTACGGTTTTTCAGTTCATGTGATATTTTGATTATCTTATTGTCAATTAACAGTTATTATATATTACTCGATATAAAATACTATTAAGTGAATTCACCTCTAAAAATCAAACATTTTATTTCTATATGTGACTATATACAAAAAAACTAACTTTATAACAACTCGATATAAAAGTATATAATAAAAAATAATTAAAAATTAAGAGATCAACAAAAATGAAAATAGTCTTATCAAAATTAGAGAATACTTCCCAGATTATATAGGCAAATTAAAATTTTTTTAACTCATCAGAAACCAATCTCTACAAGAGTAGATATGCAGAAATTAAACAGAGGCAAACCAAATTCACCTATGCATGGATCACCCAAACATCATGTACAAAATATGTTGAAGCTAATTAAACAAGCACACTCAAATTCTAGCACGCCATCATCTCCCCCACAATATATCATTGCCTCGAAACACCGGACTATTCTTCAACACCTAGTGACGCAACTTCAACTGCGCCGCCTAAAGGAAAGCAAAACTAAAATAAGAAAAATCATCCAAAATATTCAAAGAACACCGCGAAGAAGAAAGAATTTTTTTTTTTTTTTTTTAATTGCGAAAATGATATAAACCAATAGGATCAAATAGGTAGTTACACAAAAAAGTGCCACAGAGCAAATGAGATAACTAACAAGGCTTCAAATATCCAACCAAAGAAATATTCACGCAAGTCACTATTTTCTCAACATGGGATTTTCCAAGATTTTGCAATGCTAAGATAAGCATTTTTTTGCAACCTAACCAAACACCCATGCATCTAACCATGAGGAAATCAGAGTTCTACAAGAACAGCAACCAACTAGATGCTTCAACAAGGACAATTAACCTATATCCCCCCCCCCCAAACATCCAAAAACCCAAAAAATAAAAAAAGAAATAAATAAATAAAAATTGTTAATTGGTGGAGTTAAATGCAGCAAAGAATTTATGCGATATTGTTTCGATGAACAATTGCTAGAAGTCAAATGAATGATCTTCAATTGGAGAATTAAAAAATTCATTTCACACGAAACTCAAACTATGGTAGCCACATAAAACCACAGGAAAACAACAAGCACAAAGTAATATACCTATGGCCCTACTGCATCTTTTGTGGTGTAAAGCAAATATAAAGCAACCTGGTTAGTATCTCTAACTAACCCATGATAGACTAGGAACCAGTTTTGAACCCTTTCTTTGCAACACTTACAGGTTAGAAGTGGAAAAAATCTTAGTCACAATCAGAGAAGCCATACCCATCACAACTATATGTTTGTAACTTTCTATAAGATAAACAATATTTTCATCAATGATAATTCCTTTTAATAAAATAAAAGGATAAAAAAATTGGAAATGAACGTCTTATATCATCTTATATGAAATAAAAAAAGAAAGCAACAAGTATGTCTGTTTTCATAAAAAATTATATCTTACGTCTCTTAGTATTTCATTATATTTCAAAGTATAAATTGATCAAAGTAATAATAGAATGTTTATTTATTTAAAAAAAAAAAAAGAATGTTACTATCATAAAAATGAATCTTTTTTAAACTGAAATAGTAGAGAGAGGTAAAATCAAAAGTTTTTCTTTTTTATTAGTAAAAGAAAAAAAAATGTATAACAAAAAATAGAAGAGATTTCCATAATTTACAAATTGCATATTTGCATTTGGTGGTAATAATAATAAATAAAAAATAAATTATAGCAAGGTATATAGAAAAGAAATTAATCAATTTTATTGAAACTGATGAAACCAACATTCAATCAAGACTCTGTCTTTGGATGACTTATATCCTGAGGATATAAGAATAATTTTCCTGACATTGAACTTACAGAAAAACATAACAGAGGTCTGCAGTAATTTTTACCTAAGCCTTCCTGATTTTTAAGCCTGCATTATTTGGCCATATTCATCATACATTTCAACATATAACATTTCAAAATTTAAAAAAGGAAAAAATCTGTCCTCAACTACCACGATTCAACATTTCATCAGACTTTCAACATATAACATTTCAGATATTGAATCCCTTTTTAAAAACTATAAAAAGATATCTAAAAAGCCAGAACTGCCTCTGCAATCGGGATCGGGTCTAAGGCGTACCTTATGACGTAGAACTCCAGTGTGTACAGAATAGGGAATTGGGGATGGCAAGGGACGGTTGCGCTTTCGCAGCAGATTCGAACGCTTGGGGACGGCAGGGGACGACTGCACCTTCAAATATTCGAAGCGCGGGTGGGTTTATAGATGAATTTCGCCGGAAATGTGTGGTAACTCGGGTGGAAAGAGAGGGCTGAAAGGTGGGAATGGGATTTCGGGAGTGGGGAGAGAGAGAGAGAGATGTCGGTTTGGGGGTGAGGATTTGGGGTGGGTTGCCGTCCGATAGATATGTTCCGTTTCGTCTTGTGCTAATCGCCGGCTTTTGAGTCCCGCCGGAAATGTGGGATACCACGGGTGGAGAGAGAGATGAACGGAGGGTTAGGAGAGAGACGTGAGGGTTTGGAAGTGAGGATTTGGGGGAGAAATGACAAACGCCAAACGCGAAACGCGTTTTGAAATTCAAATTTTCAATTTTTTTTTTTTTCAAAAACCATCCAGCGTGGCACGCCAGGTCGGCCCGCCAGCTCGGCCTCGGGGGCGGGGGGGGGGGGGTACCACCCCAGAGGCTGGGAGGAGATCAATTTCGCGTGAATATCGGATTAATCTTTTAAACAGAAGCCTAATGAACATATTGTAGATTTGTGCAAAATTGTGGCAATTTATTGACACAAAAGGGAGTTCCTTGAGAAAGTGACGGGACATGGTGTTTGTGAGAGTGGATTGCACTCATTTTTGTTCCTAAAATATGTCATGGATGTACTTCTTTGCGAGAGGAACAAGCTTATGGAATTGTGAAGCACTTCAATGCTAATGAAATTAATAAGAAAGAGATAATATAATGAAATTAATGAGCCTTTTTTGGTGGGGGGGGGGATATCCCTTATTTTTGTACAACTTATACAAAAATATAATGACACATAAATTGAAGGATACCTTTATTTGAAAATATTTCTCATTGCTAAGTTAACTACCAGGGATACTTCAAAACATATTGACCATTGATTAATTAATTGATACAATATATCATCTCTGGCGCTACAACTGCACTCTAAGTTAGCATACACTTGAGTATCAAATAGAGAAACATTTTCTTCCAAACCTTTGGAAACCATTACACACCATTACACGTGAATAATTTGGGTTGGGATTCTTCTCTGCATCAACAAGATATTGGGCAATGTCTCCCTCTTCTGGTAAATATTGAAACGGGATTGGGACGCTATTGACGAGGCACCCGACGCCTAGTGGATCATGCTCTAAATTGTTTGTTACCTTTATAGTAATCTGATTTAGAAGTGAATATACTAAAGGGTTGTGCATTTTCATGATGAGTCGAACAATCGCAATGAGAATTTGGGATAAGTTGAAGGAATTTATTTTTCGCTTTGCAATGTAGGGCTGCATTCGTACCCAAAACGTTCATATGGAATTTATAATACACAATTTTCAACATCATATATAGTCATTCGTTATTGATATTGACATCAATTAATTGTAAATTAGTTGATTTATTGTGGTCTTATCTATTATTACTGAATTCTTCAAAAAATTATTATTATTAATCAATTAAATTTATGAATGTGTTTCCTATAACAGTTATAGTTTAGGAGTCGAAAAGTATCTCTAATATAACAATATTCAGGATTAATTTTTTTGGCCACTTGTCAAGAAAACACTCTTGACACAAATGTCCTAAACTGTAACGGTTACAGGAATCATATTCATAAATTTAATTAATTAATAACAAATAAGACTACATAAATCAACTACTTTACTATTAATTGATGTCAATGTCAATAAAGAATCACTATATACGTTGTTAAAACTCATGTATTATAAATATTATGTGAAAACTTGGGTATGAATGTAGCCCTGCATTGTAAAGATAAACATGAATTCCTCCAACATATCCCAAATTCTCTTTGTACTTGCTATTCTCATTATGACAAAGCACAGCTGGTTAGTATATTCACTTCCAAATCAGATTACTATAAAGGTGACAAACAATTTAGCTGAAGATGGCCTAGGTATCGGGTGCCTCGTCGATGGTGATCCAATCCCGTTCCAATATCTACCGGTGGTAGGTGACGTTGCCCACTATCTTGTTGATAGAGAGAAGAACCCCAACCCCAATTATTCATGTGTAATGGTTTCCAAAGGTTTGGATGAAAATGTTTCTCTATTTGATCCCCAAGTGTGTGCTGACTCAAAGTGCAGTTGGAGTGCCAGAGATAATGGATTGTATCAGCTAATCCTTGGCCGATATGTTTTGAAGTATCCTTGGTAATTAACTATGTAGACTATTGGACGGGGAACAAAAAATTTTACTACTCCATGATATTTTTTCCCCTTCTAGTGAAACACTCTTAAATTCATCCATGTAGAGCCCTAGGAAGATTCATGTATTTGCAATTGACTTGATCACAAGTAATATTTTCAAATAAAGATATCTTTTGATTCTAAATGTCATTGTATTTTTCTGATCTAGCTAGTTAGTTCACATAAAAGACTAAAGGACCGTAATGATAAACAATACAATCGAAACTCCAATTTCTTCTTGATTCTTTTCATTGCCAACGTTATAACAAATTTTAAGAATTTGAGCTAATATAAAAATGGTGCGATTATTGTGTGCAAGATCCTGACGAGAGGTCCACAATTGTAAGTTGATCTGTCCAAACAAAAATCTTAAACTTTAAATTTTTGCAATCTCCAATGGTGGCGTTGGCCGTATTGTTGTCAAAGAGGACCTCCATGGGTTTAGAGTCGGAAAGGAACAATCTTTTGTCGATGGTTGTGGATGAAAAAGAAGATTGACGTTGGATTGTGGTTTTCTAATTTTGACAAGAACAAACACAATATTACATTAATGGACAATGTCTAGAGATATTAGACATTTCCGTTGATAATGTCAAGTATTTAATCTACCACATATGAATTTTCTATTTTTTGGGCCACTTGTCAAGAAAACACTCTTGAGCACTCTTGACATTGTTTCAATGGAGATGTAACCCGCTAGAATTCAATAAATACCGGGATAGTTTGAAGACATACAAGCATGTTCGTGTTATTTTTGGATCAATATGTTTCTTGCCAAGAAAACGTGTAGCCTATCTGAAGATTTAATTGAAACAAAGAAGATTTAAGTGAAACAGAGACGCAAGACTAAATTGAGGCTTTTCTCTTTCGAATTAATAAAGTGTGGATCAAGATAAATGATATCTATCACCTTCAAAGTTGTAGGGTTAAATCGCATACTAAATGCTAATTACGCTAATTCATACTATTTCATAAATGGTTTGTACGTCAAAAGAAAAAAATTTAGTTATTTGTAGCTCAGGAACAAGTAAATTATGCAAGAAACTTAAATGGCGGTCATAATATCCAAGTGGTAGGCCGATCTCCATTATGCAAGATATTCTAGTTAAATGAAATAAATTAAATGCTAACAGTTTCATATGTTTAGTTATTTGTAGCTCAGGAACTTGGGATGTTTGAATTATAAATGTTCTAAATATAGTAATTGCAATAAAATTTCCGGTTAAACTGATATTTCATGGTCTTTACTTTTGCTTATTTAATGGTTATGTGTTTATTTATACTTGGTTGAGCTCTAATGGAAAAAATGTGCACAAATCACAATACATGTGGTAAAAAATATAATAATGACATTACGACAAAAATACTTATCAAGTGCAACAACGTCAAGAGCATATATTTGGCAAATAATTACATATTACTATTACGCATCTTGGAAAAGAAAATGGGAGAGAAGTATGGTGACTCAAGAGTGAGTTTTAATTTAATGATAGACATTATAGGCATTGAAGTAGACATTACTCTCGACAATGTCAAATATATAATTTATCTAATGTCATATATATGATACATTATAGTACCATAAAGCCATGTGACACCATACATATAATTGATGTGGTGGGCCCCGATACACGCTACATGGTGGCATAGTGGCGCCAGAATGGAACTATATAATATACCACACATGCATTTTTTTTTTTTTGGGGCCAATTACCAGAAGACACCCTCTTGATTGATCATCGGAGACACAATGACAAGTGAAACCAAACTGTAAAATATCGTTCATAAAGTTACCTAAAAAATTAAATGTAAAAAGTCGAGCCCATTTGCAAGCTTAATTAGTTTTAATGAGAAATAACAGAGAGAATGAGTGGGTTGAACAATGGAGATTTATGCAGCACATACAGGTCCTATAAAACATGTTAATGTGATTGGTTTGACCAATTTTTGTTTAAAAATATAAATAATTTACAAAGATGGGCACTTTTGCCTTGTACTTTTACACAATATCCCAATTTTTTTTAAAGTTTTTTCATTTAAGTCCTAAAATCATGTCTACGATTTTCCATTGAATTCAATTCAATGTCCTAAATCCTAATTGTAATGTGAATCCTTTCTTGGCTATATGTTGCCCCCAGGGGGGGTAGGAGAGCGATGGCAAGTATGATTTAAAATTAAGACTTCATGTCTAGAACAAAAGAGCTTAACCACTACATTATTTATTCGAACGGTAATATTAATATGAATCCTAGACATGGGAAAAAAGAAAAAAAAAATCCAAAAAAAATGAATCAGCCTAAACCAACATGGCACTCGGCCCGTCACGTCTCGTTTAAATTAAAATAACTTTAAGATTAATAAAAAAAACTGAGAAAATAATTTTATCGGTTAACCTTGACCCAATTTTGGCGCTGCGAGAAAGAGAAAGCGAAAGCACGTTTTTTTGGAAGCGGGATCTACCAAATGCAATATAAGATATATATATATCAAATTCATATCATTCAAATTCATCATCAAATGTAATCCTTGGAGTTCAAAAAAGTTTTTCAAATTTTATATAAAATAATTTTTTGTATTTTTTATTTTATGAATATTTTAATACACATATTATGCTTATTTTATATTGTTTTGTTAGTATGTGTTGATTATATGTAAACATAACATTGCTAGTGTTATTTCAGTTTAAGTGTATGGTAACTTTCATGCACAGCACACAAGGCCATTCCAAGATTTTCAGGGCTTAAGTGACTTTTAAATTAAAATTTTGTGTGACCCTAGGCTAAAAGTTATATTGAATATTTTTATTTGTAGAATATATTAATAAATTAAATCTACAAATATGGTAGTCATATAAATTAAACTTATTAGCTATACTTAACAACTAATTTTTTCCTCTTTTGTCAACTAATAATAAATGTCACTTATATGTATTCTATCACATGCTTCAAATATAAATATTTAAACTTTCAATAATAATTTTTTAATTTCGGGACCCTTTGTGTTGAGTCATAGTTTGGAGCCCTAAGCGACCGCCTAAAAGGCCTATTTTCAAACACGCTTATGATCACACGAGAGATGTATGTGTATCAAAGAAACACAAGCATGTTTTGAAGAAATATAAACACAATCGCTCTGAATAAATTTGAATTGTAATCGTTAATTTATGCAACCAAAGTTTTAAACTTCAAAAACTAAACTTAGCATGCTTATGTGGTATTTGACAATTACTAAAATCATAATTTATTGCTTATGTGACTAGTTAAATTTAACAAAATCAACATGAATGCTTTAACACTAAAGTTATTGTTAACTTTAGCAATAATTTTAACAAGTCGGTATTAATGCGGTAAATTTGGTGTGATGACACACTTGATTTTAATTGGGTTGTTGTTTAAGTTAACACGTCCAATGTGGTAGTAATTAATTGTTAAATTAAAATGATATGTCACTTAAAATCACTTTAAAGTCTACTCTAATACTTATGTGGCTAGATAATTAAATTTAACACCACTATTATATTATGGATGGTAAGAACATGGATGCCTACGTTCACAACCTATTTTTGTTTAATAGAAGAAATGGATTTTTTTGAGAATGGGTGATTAAAATTTGTGTAATACAAGTAGGTCCCGTAAAATATATAGATATGAATGATTGGTTTGACTAAATTTTAATTTCAAATAGAATTAGTTTGTCAACACATGCGTCACTAGGTATACGGGTTAAAGGTCAATTTTGATCCAGACACATCGGGTGTCTTCACCTTATGCATGTAGCACAATCCCTTTCACTAATTTCATAAACCCACATGTGGAATCATATAAACTAATGGAGGGGAATGCGCTATATACAACGGGTGTCTCCATAACGGTGACACCTGATGTCTCTAGATCAAAACTCAATTAAAGGGGGCCAAAGTCATATATCTAAGCCATGTTGACAATCATCAACTTTAAATAATTCATTGTGAATATATACTCAGTTTAGAAAACTGATATCATTAATTGTAACGACCCAATTCATGTTGGCATGATATAAACCCGTTTTGGATCAACCCGTACGGTTTTGCTCTTAGGATTCCATTCAAAAGGCCTCATGCAGTTGGAGTATATCTCTTAGCTTATAAACTGACCTTCTTTTCTCCACTCAAATAATATATAGGGTTGATACTATCACAATCACCTCACCTAAAGGGGCTCAATGTCCTCATTGGCTACACTTCCAGCTAAGGATGTATAACAAGCCGGTCAGCTGAGATGGCGCACGGCTCAACTAGTAAAATGCCCAAGTGGGGGCTAGACAATCTAAAGCTCAGATCGAGCCTCAAAATTGAGGCAAGGCCCGTGGCAGGCTGCCTCATATTCACAGGCCCATAAATGAAAAATTGCTTGTTTTTATATATTATTTTAGTATCTTCGTATGAAAATGAGAAATAAAGTTAACGGGTGAAGGGCTCGACTCAGAAAAAGCTTGGGTTAAAGCTTGAGCTGAGCTCAAATTTTTTTCTACGACTCTGTTTTGATGCCATATGTAACTATTAGGTACTGGGGTTCCATCCGAAATGGTTCACCTATTAAGTGGAGTAGCTCAATTCCTTATAAACCGGTCTTTTACACCATGTCTATCAAATGTGGAATTTGTTTGCATATTTTTTTCCCAACAATCCGCCCTTCGAATGAAGAATCACATCATCTTGGCCCCTTCAACTAATAGTTCATCCACTACGCTCGACCAAGGCCGAAATCTGCGTCTATCACCGCTTTATATGGACACAACCAGTTTCTTTTTAAGGCTTAATCCACTACATCTTTCACCGTCTTACTTGGCACAACTACCTTGAGAGCCGCCCATAAATTTTTCCAACCACCATCCTCTGTTTGCCTACTCCGCCCACATGGTTAAGCATGGGGCTTGACTCTAATACCACTATCATGAATTATGGTTCCATCCCAAAAGGTTAACATATCAGGTGAGCATCTCAATTCCTTATAAATTGTACTCCGTGTTTAACTGAAGTGGGATTCGAACGCATATTTTTTCCCAACACTTATTTCTATCACAACCTTAACTTTCCACATTAACTCTAGCATTGGAAATGCTCTTATCTAGCATTAGGTTCCAGTCACGCTCGTTAAAGTGCCTTAGTGAACATAAATGAGCATCAATTAGTGTCCATCCATGACCATCGATGTCCATTCTTGAGCATCAAATAATTTAAGCTCATTAAAGGGCTTTAACGACCCTAATTGATCATTTATGGCTATGGATGCTCTTTATAGCTTAACGACAATCGGCATAAATATTTTCTTTTGTTGTCTCTAATTTTTCTTACTTATTATAGAAAATGCTTTAATAGTATAATCTATTATCAAAGATTAGTACTTGACAAGGGTGAGTAGAGCTAGGAAAAATATCTTTTAAAGATAAGACATAATTGATTTTACTAACTTATTTCTACGGTACTCTTGTTTATTCTATAGATGCAACTAGGATGAGACTTCACCAAAAGGGGGTTCAGGACCGGCTAATGAAATGCAATATAGTTAGCGACTTTTGTATAACTAAAAGAAAATTATATGGTATGAAACTTTTTATATTCTCCTCGACTTGTATCATTTTACCCATGCAATGCAATAACCACTTTTGAGAAATAAAATGAATCAAAAAATTTGACGGTAATAAAAAATAAAAAAGAAAAAATTTCGAGGCTTCGTCATACAGTGAACATTATTAGAATATTATTGGTAATCTTTTACTTGGCCAAAGAAAAAAAATGCAAAAAATACAAAAAACAAAATTCACAACATTAATGAATAATAACATACAAAAACCATCTTAATTTATATTTTAAAAAAAAAAGAAAAATAAAATGCCTATTAGAATCCTGGTGTATCTGCATTTAAGATGGGGGCATACACACACATTGCTTCCTCAAATTTATAATTTCAATAAGAAGAATATTTTACGCAACAGTTCATCGTACTCCTAAACTATATAACCGATTAGCCGTTATATATGAATCAAATTTATAACATTAATTAATTAAGACTATAATAGATCAACAAACAAATAATAATGTCAATAAAAGAAGATCAAATACGTTATTGAAAATCATGTATTATAAACGGTCTTTTACACCATGTCTAACCGATGTGGAATTTGTTCACATATTTTTTTCCCAACAATCCCCCTTCAAACGAAGAATCACATCATCTTGGCCCCTTGAACTGATAGTTCATCCCTACACTCGACCAAGGCCCAAATCTGCGTCTGTCTCCGCTTTATACGGACACAACCACTTTTTTTTTTCAAGGCGGATCAATCCACTACGTCCTTTACTGTCTTACGTGGCACATCTACCTTGATAGCTGCCCATAGATTTTTCCGACCATCATCCTCCGTTCGCCTACTCCGCCCACATGGTTAAGCATGGGGCTTGACTTCGATACCACTATTAGGAATTATGGTTCCATCTCAAAAGGTTAACGTATCAGGTGGAGTATCTCAAATTCTCAATTCCCTTATAAATTGTACTAACCTTAGCATTGGAAATACTCTTATCTAGCATTAGGTACCAGTCACGCTCAATAAAGTGCCGTAGTGAACATAAATGGGCATCAATGTCCATCCATGAGTATCGACTCCCATTCTTGAGCATCAAATATGGCATTTAAGCTCATTAAAGGGCTTTAACGACCCTAATTGATCATTCATGGCTATGGATGCTCCTTATAGCTTAACGACAATGGGCATAAATATTTTCTTTTGTTGCCTCTAATTTTTCTTACTTATTATAGAAAATGCTTTAATAGTATAATCTATTATTATTAAAGATTAGCACTTGACAAGGGTGAGTGGAACGAGGAAAAATATCTTTTAAAGATAAGACATAATTGATTTTACTAAATTATTTCTACAGTGCTCTTGTTTATTCTATACATGTATCTATGATGAGACTTCATGAAAAGGGGATTTAGGACCCCCTAATGAAATGCAATATAGTTAGTGGCTTTTGTATAACGAAAAGAAAATTATATGGTATGAAACTTTTTCTGTTCTCATGGACTATTTTATCATTTTACCCATGCAATGAAATAATCACTCTTGAGAAATAAAATGAATCAACAAATTTGACGGTATAAAAAAAAAAAAAAGGAAAAAATTTCATGGCCGCGACATCGTACAGTGAACATTACTATATTATTATATGTGCTCTTTTACTCGGCCAAAGAAAAAAATCCAAAAAATTAAAAAAAAAAAACAAATTCACAACATTAATGAATAATAACATGCAAAAACCATAGGCTTAATTTATAAATTAAAAAAAAAGAGAAAAAAAAGAAAGAAACAAACAAACTAGAATCCTGGTGTATCTGCATTTACGATGGGGGCATACACACATGACACAGTGCTCCCTCAAATTTATAATTTCAATAAGAAGAATATTTTACACAACATGCAGTTCATTGTACAAATAAGATCAGCCGATTAGCAGTTCATTGTACAAATAAGATCAATAAGAAGAGCCAATGAGGCCTATTTCATTTGGTTATAGGGTTAGGCTGAGGTACTGGGAACTAGAGATCTCAGGTTCGATTTCCTTGTATGAGATATTTTCTACATTTTATTATAGTGTGTATTCCCACTATATGTGGGTTTGTATTATTGATTTTCTTGGTGCTGTATTTCAATAGGATAAATATCTATACGCATTTGTGCTGCTATGATGCAGATTTGTAATTACACTTCAAAAAAAAAAAAGGATCAATAAGAAGAATATTTCAACGTGCAGTTCATAGTACCACAAGTCTATAACCGATCAGCCGTTATATATGAATCAAATTGATAACATTAATTAATAAATATAAGACTGTAATAGATCGGCAAATAAATAATTAACGTCAATAAAAAAAAGATCATATACGTTATTGAAAATCCTATATTATAAATATGATGTAAACGTTTTTGAAAATCATGTAATATAAATATGATGTACATGTTTAGGCTACAAATATAGTCCTCCAATATTAATGATCATTGCAATAAGAACATGAATTTCTTCAATGTATCTCAAATTCTCTCTTTAATTGTACTTCTTCTTATCATGACGATGCACAACCCTTTAACATTAGTATATTCACATCCCAATCAAATTACTATAAAGGTGACAAACAATTTAGAGTATGATCCATGTTAATATAGAAAAGAATCCCATCCCCAATTATTCGTATGTAATGGCTTCCAAAGGTTTGGATGAAAATGTTTCTCTATTTGATCCTCAAGTGTGTGCTAACTAAGAGTGCAGTTGGAGCACCAGAGATGGTGTATTATATCAGTTAATCGATGGCCAATATGTTTTTAAGTATCCTTAGTAGTTAATTAACTTGTTTACGAGTACGTAATATCTTCAAATAAAGATATCTTTCAATTTTATGTGTCATTACATTTTTCTATCTAGGTCGTACAAAAATAAGACAAACGAAATTAATAAGCCGTAATACTTATTTCTTTTTCAAAATCTTATATATGTAGTGTAATAATTCATAAATGTTATTTTTTTAATAACATATCATTAGTGTCTCCTCAGCGGATACGCATCGTCCAGAACCGGACAAACATTTTTAAGGAATCCATATATAATGGGTTCGCCCATTTCCATTAAAGCTGACAGAACCCGACCCTGTGGACTATAACCACAACCGACAAGATTTAGAAGCGTTTCCACAGCATTAGGACTATCAATTTGTCAAATTCATCTTGGTCATCTTTTCCCTCAGATACTCCACGTACAAAGTACTCCTAGCTAAAAATTGACGCAAAAAAAGACTCTTACTCATGACAAATGTCAACTTTTAACTTATAATTATCACGAGCCTCAATTAATTTCTTGCAAGAAAGGCTTCTAAGGTATATCCGAGGATATTTATTTTGTGGTTCTTTCAAAATGCTTCTTTCGAGGAGAAAAATAGCAGAAATCATGGAGTAGATTTGCTGGTTGTGATCTTGATTTCAAGTATGGAAAATTTGAAATCATGGAGAAAATTGGCACAAATCATGGAGTAGATTTGTTGGTTGTGATCTTGATTTCAAATAGAGTCATGCTACTTTCCCTTATCACCTCACGTTAGGGTAACTTGGTCTATGAGAATTAGAAAACATAAGTGAGGTAAAAAGATATTTTTTTTAATATATTTTTTTGGACATTACAAGAGGATTGTAGAGAAGGGGAATCGAATCCTTGACTAAAGGTATAAACAACTAGCACAGATGCCACTAGACTACAAAGGTCTTGGCAGTGAGGCAAAAAGACATAAACACCCAAAAAAGGATAATATAAAAAGACATATGCACTCTCACCGAGTCACCCAATAAGTAAACAAATAAAGGATATGTTTCTTTCTTTCTTCCTTCATTTTTTTTTTTTTTTTAAAAACCAACGAACATGGGATTTTAATCTCACTTGAATTTAGCTAATCTGTCACGCTTATTTCCCACTTTTTTCCCTTTGCTTTATGTGCTTTTTAATTTACGGATTTTTTGTTTTTTAAAATATTGGCGGTTTTGCAATGCTTAGTGGCAGATTTGCAATTTCTTTATGAATGTAAGTATATTTCAGAAAAATTCAGGTACTCCAAGGGTACCCTTATATGGTACTCCAAGATAATGAAGAACATACACGTGAGTTTTTTGACTCCATTTTTGAGACCCTTGAACTCATTTGTGGGTTATTAATTGATTTGAAATACCATAATAGAGTACTCCTGGTGTAATGGATATTTCCTCATACAAGTAATTTAAATGTGCTTTGCACATTATATGACAATATATAATGTAATAGACAAAACTTAAAACAATAAAATAATTAAGTTTGAATTCCTATTATTGTTAATAGTATTTAAATAATTTAAATCTATGATATCATTACTTTTACAAACAAAAAATTATAATCATTTATCATTTCTTAAAATGTATTGTTTAAACAAATTTCTTATTAAATACTAATTTAAAGAGATAACAATATGGTAGCCTTGTATTTAATATTGTGGTTTGAATCTTGAAACTGAACTAAAATTAACCACAATAAAAATGAAAGATTAACCTTGGAATTGAATATAAATAATACACTAATTTAAATTAAGGAAATAATAACGCCGGATTAGAAGTAAAAATAGAATTTGAAATTAAAAAAAAAATTCAAAAGTGAGTTATGATTACCACACTATAAAATAATAGTTGAAACTAAAATCAACCATATTAAATACGACACTAAAGATTTGTTAGTATTATAAATACAAATTATTTCAATAATATATTATGATTAATTAATAGAGTGCAATAAATGAGGTGTAATAAAAAAAGAAACGGCAAATTGGGAATTAAAAGAAAATAATAGGAGTAAAGCTGAAATCCAAAGTTTTATAAGAATTCTACCTTTTATATATTAGTGATATTTCAATGACATATATAGTGATAGGACCTTTTATTAAAGAACCCTACGCTTTAATTAATTAGGTAGACTTTGCTTCCTCAAATTTATAATTTCAACAAAAAAATATTTTACACAATATTTCAGCGTATTCCTAAATAAATTATAACTGGTATACGAATTACATTTATTTATAACATTAATTAATAAATACGACTATAATTATAAATCAACAAATAAATAATTAATTAATTAATTAATCTTATACATTATTTAAAATGGTGGTTATATTGACACAACATCTTTTACTGACAACATCACATTTTAATTATACTCATCATCCTTTATATTTTTAATTCCTTACACTTCAATTATTAACTTATATTTGTCTTATTTTTATTTTTAACATCTTATTATCATGAAATCTTGTATCAAATGATATCTTAATCCTAAAAATCTCATTGCGGGAATTGCTTAAAATTTTTAAATAAACAAAATGTAATTTCTAATTATACATAACTACGTATTTTCATATGATTTTAAGATACACAAATCAAAATTTTTAAATGTATTCGATCATTAAGAATATGAGAGGATGTTTAAATCAAAAATTCGAGAAAAAAATATAATAGAAGCTTTTAGGGGCTTAAATACTATAAGAAACAAGGATTGGGGGTGTTCACATGAATAAAAATGTGGCGTGTTTAGTAAACTGAGTGGTGTAGATATAATTAGCTTATTCAAAATCTTGTATTATCCACTTCAAAAAAAAAAGAAAAAAAAAGAAAAAGACAAAGAAAGAAAGAAAGAAAATGATGTATTATCATAAATATCATGTGAATGTTTAAGTTACGAACGCAGTACTACATTGCAATTAAAAATTAAAAAATAACATGAATTCCTTCAGCAAATCTCAAATTCTCTTTGCAATTGTTCTTCTCATCATGAAAATGCATAATTTATATTCACAGCCAAGTCAGGTTACGATAAGAGCATCTCCAATACATAATCATAATCATGGAATAAATTGACAATTGGCAAAAAACTGTTTATTTGTCATGACATTCTCCATGATAATGTCAAGTATTAATTAATCCAATCAAAAAATTTCTCTCTCTTTCTTTTTTTTTCAAAATCCCTAATAATAACTTGACAAATATACACTATTGATATTATTGCATTAGAGAATTTTGTAAATGCAATGTCAATATTTTTTGACACATATACACCTAAGACATTTCACCTTGACTTTGCATTGGAGATGCTCTTAAGGTGACAAATGATTTCAAGTACAATTCCCTAGGGATCGAAGGCCTTGATGGAGTTCCAATCCCGGACCAATATTTAGAGATACCGGGAGAAGTTGCCTTATTTTCTGTTGATACAGAGAGAAAAACCCCAACCCCAATTATACATGTGCAATGCTCTCCAAAGCCTTGGAAGTATATGTTTCTCTATTTGATCCTCAAATGTGTGCTTACTCAGAGTGCAATTGGAGTGCCAGAGATGATGGATTGTATCAGTTAATCAATGGCCAATTTGTTTTGAAGTATCCCTGGGAAACTTATAATGATTAATTCATCCCGGTCAAGCACTAAGAAGATTGTATTTGCAGTCAATTAAAATGACCAAGAGAAATAATTTTTAAATAAAGACATCTTTCTATTTTATATGTCACTGTGTGCTTCTTATCTAGATTGTCTTCTTGATTCTCTTCATCCTATTCCCAATTGCTAACAATTTTAAAGCATTTAATATTTTCAATCAAAATGGTTCGTCTGTGGAAGATTTGTAAGTCAACTTGAATTGCAAACTAAAACAGTTGAAATTCTAACTAGAGGTAAACAAATCTTCAGTTGAACTGTCCAAACACAAAGCTTAAACTTTTAATTTTTGCAATCTCCAAAATGGCGTAGCGCACCCATGGTGGCGGCATAGTGGTGGAGGCGGAAAATGAATACCTCACAATAAGATTCAAAATTTTGAATTATTTCTTCTTTTTACCATTTCTAGAGTAACTGCTGACTAAATATGTACTTACTTATATATACTTTAGTATTAATTTGAATTATAATATAAACAAGATACAAATTTATGCTTGTTCTGTGATCAATGTGAAACTATTAGACTATTAGGCATGTTTTCATAATCATTGATTGTCCTTTTGCTCAAACTATATGGAATTATTTTTTTCAATGGGCTGATGTTCCTCTTAATCATCTCTTAAATATTTGTTTCTTCCTTAATGGGTTATTTCTTTTGGCTTCTTTGAGTTTTATATATTGCCAGTGCTCTGTATTGGAAGCTGGGTTGAAGGCTATATTGTCTGGTCCCAGATTGTGTTTTATCTAAAGGGTTTCATAACATCTGGGTTGAGTCAGACTCCCAAGTAGCTATTCAAGTGTGCAATGGTCTTATGTATGGTCCGTGGGTTGCTCAGCACTTGGTTGGGCGGATTCAAGCTTTGAAGAAGATCATGGGTATCAAAGTGACACATATATCTGGAGGAATGGCCAACCAATTAGCAAATGTTTTTGCCAACAAATAATAATGAAATCAAGGCATTCAACAAGTCCCTACACAATTTATCACTTGGATGAAAATGGGCTTCCTTGTGTGAGGTACTTTCTAGCGTCATACATTTGGCACCAGAAATCCATACAATATGAAAGAAACTAATAATGATTTCAATAAAACCACACATCTGGCACCATATTCACACCAGACAGTTAGTGCTAGATCAAATTTATTCCTTATGTTAGAGCAAGATTAATATAGGGGGAAAAAAGCTAAACAGAAAAAACCAGAGGGAAAAAACATATTTTCAAATAATGTGTAAGGGAAAATCTAGTGATTATATTGTTACAGAATTTTGTTTATTTTTTAAATTTTTTTTACAAATTATTTTGTCATTGCATTTTTTTATCCTACAATTGATATTCAATTTTTTACAAAATATTATGTTTTTAAATTTATTATATATATTTTTTTTTTTTAAGGAAGAAAGTTTTGGGGGCCGGTTGCCCCCCGGGGGGGTTAAAAAAGGGGCTATTTCCCCCTCCAAAATGACTCCCCCCTCTTTCCCCATACACTCATTGGTTTTGTTGGGACTCCACATTAATAGTGCTCTAAATTTAGGAAGTTGTAATTATATTGCAGGAATTGTAATTAGCTCTAAGATGCATAGTTTTGTGAGTTAATTCTTTAAAATGCCATTGAATTAAAAAAAAAATTATCTCACTTACCACTATGTTTTAAAACATATTTCAGATATTATTAAATTTTTCAAAAAGTTGTCTCTGATACCACTATGTTTTAAAATTTACTACATTTGTCACTAATCTGATAAAGAACTTATCTCATTTGTCACTCAGTCAGTACTGAGTTAAAAATTAATAAAGTAAAAATATGATAAATCAATTTTACTATGTGACATTTTTAATTATTAATAATATATGATGTATGCAATCAAAGGATAAGTTTTCAATTAAAAAAATAGAGATCGGAAGAGCACACGTCAATGGCAAACCGAATAAGATTTTGATAAGTTCAATAGTAACTTGGATGATTCCTTAAGTATAATAGCAGATGAGATAATCTTTGAGAAGTGTAATGACATTGGAGATATATTTTAAAGTATAGTGGCATATGGGATTATTTTTGTAAAGTTTAGTAGTATTTGAATTAATTAACTCATAGTTTTGTATAGGGAGTAATACAATTCCTTTTGCATTCATGCTAGCAAGCGAGGTTCACGAGGTGATAGGCCTTGTTGAAATTACCGTTTGTTTGTTTTGGAGTAAGACTAAATTAGGTCCCTCCTTTTTTCTACATTTTTTTTAGCATGTCAATAAATTGAAACTCGGGCTTGGATTTAAGGGCCGTGTTACTTCAAAAGGGCGGGAGTGGGGGGCCCGGGTGGAACTATAATAATAAATAAATAGTAAGGCACAACCACACCAAAACCTAAGTGGTGTATATATTGGCATCTAAATTAGTTTCTCACACTTTAGATTCCCCAACGGGCGGATATTTCCTTTCATACCATTCGAAAAAAGGGGTAACGCACAGGAGGCAGGAGCGGCATGACATGCAGCATCGACGGTATTCATCAAGGAAACAAAGAAATAATTAATTAATTAATTATATATATATGTTATAATAATATACCTTGGATTGCTTACCAAAATTATATTTTGCCGCAAGTTCATAATTCTATTATTATGTCCGATCGAGAGGTTCGACGTCTCACTCGTGATCAGAATACTATTATTATTACTGTCTTGGATTAACGATTAGAGAGGATTAATGAAATCATCACGACCACCGAGATCTACACCATTGCCTACACTCTTTCCCACACGACGCTCTTCCGATCTGAATAATATTATTAATACTGGGAAACCCATTCTCTCAAGAAACGGTACTTTTTCTACTACTAGTAGTATAATTAGTTCTTTCAATCCCTGCAGTTTTAATCATGAATATTCGAGAGGATTAATGATCACTAGATGGTACAGAAGACCAATTTTTGATGCGTTTCGTGAATCCTGCTCATCAAAGATTATTAATTCTTGGAAACCAATTCTTTCAAGAACCAGTATTTTTGACAATACTAGTATAATTAATTCTTGCAAGCCCTCCCGTTTTAGTCATAACTCGAGATTTTCTCAACATGTAGTTAATTTTAGAAATATTTGGTTTCAATCAATTCCTCGTAAATGTATGTTCAGTAGCCCTAATTTTCGGAATGGAGGCGTACTGAAGAGGCTTTACTCTGTGAATAGAACAAACCAGCCACAGGCCGTCAAGCCATGGAGATCATTCGGCCGCCTCCAGCCATATGTGCGCGGTACCCTTTTGCTAGCCACCGGGGTTGCGGTCACTTTGTACACCTTGCTTCGGGTTCTTGTCAGCTCTGAATGTCTGGAAACTGTGGCTTTCACAAAAAGAAAGCATCTTGTGCTTTTCGATTTGGACTTTGAGAGAGAGGAGCTGGCAGAAAAGGCATTCCAGGAAATAAAAGCCGAATTTGGTGTCAAAATACTGCCCCCGAGTCATCCTCATAGCATTAGGGTTTGACGGATAGCCCACAACATAATTCAAGTCTTAAAGACAAAAAAGAGATGGAGGAGGAGTAGTACCAGTAGTATTTTCAGTGATGATCATCGTTATAATGTAAACTACTCGACTACAAACGATTTGATGAAGAGTGATCATCCTAAGCCCGATCGTGGTGATCAAATATCCAACGTTTCAAAATCCAATTACAGATGGAAGCATCATGATTTGGATTTAAAGTGGGAGTTTATTGTGGTTGATGAGCCTATAGTTAATGCATTTTGTGCTTTGGGTGGTAAAATCGCTGTTTTCAGTGGGTTGCTTGACCAATTCACATCAGATGCTGACATAGCTGGTGTTATTGGACATGAGGTACGATGAAATCCGATTATAAGATCATAACATCTTTAAGAATATTGGTCATTTGAAAATTAATTTCCTAACATCGATCTTTAATTATTGACAGATTGGTCATGCTGTGGCTAGACACATTGCTGAAGATATAACCACGTTCATATTGTTGTTGCCATTTATTTTCTTCATTTCTTCCGATCTAAGAAATTGGGCACTGGCATGGTTGGTTGCTTCCAGAGGCTTCCTTCTCATAGGAGGTACGTATATTAAATATATGTTTAACCAAGTAAACCAACACATGCATATCAAGCAGTAGTACTTTTTTCTTTTTATACAAAGGAGAGACGTGATTCAAATTTGAGACCTTGCTCGAAATATGAGAAGTTAACCATTAACACTACTTGTTCGAACCACATATGACATAATATCGTGCAGTAGTCTGTGTAATGCAATATTATAAATCATAATAAACAAGATTTTCCGTTGCCTTATTAATGGTGTGTGTTGTTAATCATATATACATATAATTTGAAATACTGTATCTTGTATCCACAGGTTGGAAGTTGAAGCAGATTACATTGGAATGTTATTAATGGCATTTGCAGGATGTGATCCTCGAGTGGCTCCCCAATTTTATGAGAAATTTGGATATAAGTTAACCTGGTGGGAATCTCTTATATCTACTAATCCTAGTGGTAAAGAGAGAATTGGATGTTTAGCTCAGGGTAAAGTTATGAAAGAGGCAATGTGTCTATACAGAGAAGCACAATTGAGACGAGCAATTTTACATGTT
The DNA here is from genome assembly GCA_963692815.1 of Nyctanthes arbor-tristis. Classification (NCBI taxonomy): domain Eukaryota; kingdom Viridiplantae; phylum Streptophyta; class Magnoliopsida; order Lamiales; family Oleaceae; genus Nyctanthes; species Nyctanthes arbor-tristis. The sequence goes on along the minus strand of CAVNYN010208396.1, from coordinate 12,023 downwards.
GAAAAAAGCTCCTCCACCCCACCACTCTCAAAGCTAGCTACTCATGTCATGGATGGATGGAGAAAGAAAGAAATGAATCGACACGCGGCCGGGATTTCCAGAGGGTAAAATTGTTGATCTCAGGTGACTGGAGTTCAGACGTTGTGCTCTTCCGATCTCAAAAATTTAATTGGGTCTTTTTGTTGATATAATAATTTCCACAATGTGAGAGTTAATTTACATTTTATTCTGAACCTACCTTCTCAATTAACATTTGATTGTATATCACTACTAAAAAATACCCCATCAGCGACAGAAATTTTGCGACGGATGCAAATCCATCGAAAACTTCCGACGGAACTGCCGGAACTTTGAGACGGGCAGAAATCCGTCGGAAATTTCCGACGGCATCCCCAAGACGTCGGAGATTTCCGACAGCATATACTGTTCCGTAGTAAATTTCCGACGGCACCCCCAAGCCGTCGGAAATGGATTTTGTGACCAAATGTATGCTTTTAATTATACTTTGTAAATATTGTTCAATTTTAAAAAAAATGTTAGATATTTGTTTAATTATCCCTCCACTATTGCATATGCCCTTTTATCAAATAAATGTTTTAATATACATAATGTTGTTGCCAAAAATATACTAGATATGTTAACCTATATAATAGAAAATAAAATTTATTCTAAAATTAAAAATGTTATAAATAACTAAAAATGATATTAATCATCAATAAATTTTAAATTCAAAAGTAGAAAATGATTTATATCTTGACTCCATAATTAAAATTGCAGCTAAAGTTAAGAAAAAATATACGAGTACGAAAAAGTTAAAAAAAAAAAAGAAAAAAGAAAACCAACAACGGACACGAACAGTCTCACAAAAGACATCATTAACATGGAATAGTCATAAACATTAAATATGGACAAGTAATGTTTGACAATTCATTTATAAAAAAAATATAATATGTAAAATAATATTACAGTATAGAAAACTAGTGTAAAAAGCATTACATTAATTGACACAAACAAATAAAATTTAGAGTATAATATATATTTAAATATATAATAAAAGTTATGTTAAATACTAGATATGTTTAAGGGAAAAGTTCATTATTTTTAAATTGATAAAACTACTAGAATATATATTATATATATATATATTTTAAAGATATTTTTTTTGGTGGTTATATTGGACACCATTATTTTTTATAGTCACACCACATTTTTAACTGTATTATAAATCGATCCTTAGTTTTTTCTAATTATTATATTCATGCTCTTTCGTATTTTTTTAATCATATTTTTATTCTTAAATGTCTATTTACTTGAATATTTCATATACAACAAAGGTTTTTTCCATAAAAATTTTATTCAAAAAGATGCTAAATAATTTAAATTAGTAAAAAGAGGCAAATGATTTTGTGCAAACTAATTAGTCTTTTCATTATTCAGTAGTCTCATGCTAAAGAAATTATATGGAAATCATTATATGAGGCAAGAAATATTATTTGATATACATGTTACTAAAAAAGATGTGATAAATCATGCAAGAATGCAAATGAAAAACAAATAAAGTTTATGTACCATTTATGTAAATAAAATATAGTGTATTTATAGAAAAGTATAGTGTCAATATATTGTACCCTTTTTTAATATTCCTGCCCTCTTTCATGCCTCCTTTTATCAATCAAAAGTGTTGATATGTACAATGTTATAGTAAAAAATATATTAGATATATCAAACAATAAATATAAAAAAATGAAAATATTATAAATAATTAGAAGTGTTACTAAGAATCAATAGCTTTTAGATGTAGAATAGAAAATGAATTATATTTTTTGACTTTTTAATTAAAAGTGCATAATAACAGTTGTATTATAATTTTTATATAGGCTGATTACATGCACTCAAATAATAATATAATATGTAAAAAAATATAATATGAAATAAATTTTTTAATGTTAATATGTGATTTATCCAATAAAATATAATGTAAAACAAATACTTTAGTAATTGATAAAGATTTTATTTGGTTATTTAGTGGTTAAGGTTTAAAACAATAGTTGTAAATAATTTTTTTATTAATTATTAGTATTTTTAAAAAATCACATAAATCACAATTTTAAGAATCGAAAAAAATTTGATATGGAGCATTTTTAAATTTTTTTAGTTTTTTACAAAAACAATTAATATTACAATCTAGAAAACTGGTGTAAAAAACACTAAATTATTTGACACTAGCAAATAAAATTTAGAGTATAACATATATTTAAATATAAATAAAAATTAAATTAAATAAAAGTTCAAAGTTTCATAAAGAAAATACTTTAATTTTAAATTGGTAAAATCACTAGAACATAGTTTATATATAATTTGAACTGAAATATTAAAAAACACGCGAGCTAGCCTGGTGGTTGGGACTTCACTCCCCAAGCACCAGGTCATGGGTTCGAAACTCCATCCTTACAATTGGTTCGAAACTTCATCCTTACAATTGCAAGAATTAATTCCTCGCAGGTCAAGTGCGGCGGACTGGATAAGTGGGCTGGCGGGGCGGGGGTCCGTTAGACTTTTTAAATAGATTTTTAAAACGGCCGTCGGAATCCGTCGGAAATTTCCGACGGACACAAAAATTCCGTCGGAAACTATTAGCGACGCAACCTTCACCGACGGCATTTCTGACAACCAATTTTCCGTCAGTGCTGGCCTTTAGCGACGGATATTGAGGCTTTATTTCGTCGCTGAAAGGCAATCTTTTAGTAGTGTATAGCTTTTCGTGATAGTATATTGCTCATTAGCGGATAACAAATGACATATATATTTGACACTGTAATTAGAGAGATATATGAAAAAGTGACATAAATAAGTGTCACAATTTTAGTGGCGGGGTGTAATCACATTGATACTTTTTAATCATCTAATAAAATTGTGTCACATAGATAATGTCACAATTTCATGTCTCTCTAAAATTTTTACTGATATTAACATTTTTAATAAGATTGAATCAATTCTCATCCAAGTGAACCGACGCCTATATTTTCTACTCTTTTCTTACTTAGCCAAAATAAAAACGACTTGAAAAATACAAAAACTAAACTCACAACATTAATGAATGAGATTATACCATAGGCTTCTAGGTTTCCTTTTTATTCCCTTTCTTTAAGTAATAATATTAACAAAGAAATAAAAGAAAAATCAAAGAAACAAGCAGAGTATTTCATCAAATTTGTAATTTTAAATATATAACTATAAATATAAATTCCAGAATAGAGTTTCAATACTACAAACGCCAATTTAAAACTGGAGAGTAAAAAGGAGAGAGAAATCGAAATTCAATTTGATATCGGTAATTAGGCTAAGGTGGACTATAACTTTAAAGCTGTTCTAGGACTGATTTACAATCTACATGAAGTTTTAATCGAACGAAGTTAATTTGTGCAAAGCGTTGAAATTAAAATAGTGATAAACAACTACACATTTAGGTTGAGTGAATCAATATATATAGATTATTTTTCTTTTTATTAAACAAAATACATGAAAATGAAGTAATAAAGTTACACTTTACCTAGTACTATCGGTCCCCCAAGCTTAAAATAAAAGAAAAAAAAAAATCAGTCTCCACAAGCCCCCCCCTCCCCCCCCCCCCCCAAAAAAAAAAAAAAAAAAAAAAAAGAGGAAGAATATGAAAAAGAAAATGAAGAAAACAGGAAGGTTCCATGCAGACAATTTGAAAAATCCAAAAAAGTTTTTCCCACAAAAAAAATGGGGGGGGGGGGGAACCCGAAGTACATAGTCTGGGTCATGATCTTAGAAGCCCAAGAAATCAAATAAGGGCAAATTTGTATTTTCGTTAATTGTTCCTTGTTCCCAAGCCCATTTCTCCCAGGGACCTGTTACTCAGAAACAAGAAAGAAGGTCATAGCCTGGGCCATGATTTCAGAAGCCCAAGAAATCGAATAAGGGCAAATTCGTATTTTTGCACTGTTCCTTGTTCCTCAAGCCCATTTCTCCCAGGGACCTGTTTCTCAAACGCGGGCAGGCAGCTCCTTGGATTTCAAATTTCAATGGTGTCTGAACCTTAACCATCTTCTCTTCCAACCTCCAGAGAAAGCCAGCTTCATTCGATTACAAGAAGTTCGACGTCGACACAATAGTATTATTATTACTATTGTGTTGGATTAATGATCATGGGATGGTTTAAGAGACCCATTTCTGATGCCATCCGTCGATTCTGTTCATCAAGGTTTATTATTGATGCTGGGAAACCCATTCTTTCAAGAACCCATACATTTTCCAGTACTGTCATAACTAATTCTTTCAAGCCCAGCAGTTTTAATCATAAATCGAGATTTCCTCAACTTGCATTTTGTTTTAGCACTAGTTGGTTTCAACGAATACATCCTCAATGTATGATTAGTAACCCTAATTTTCGGAATGGAGGAGCAGCGAAGAGGTTTTTCTCTGGCCGATATTTGCGATTTGCAGTTTTACTAGCCTCTGGGGTTGCGATTAGTATGTACTCCTTGCTTCTGATTTATGCATACTATGAGTGCGTTGAAACCGTTTCTTTCACAAAAAGAAAGCATTTCGTGCTCGTTGATTTGGATTTTGAGAGACAGAAGCTAGCAGAAGAGGCGTTTCAGGAGGTAAAAGCCAAGTTGAGCGACAAGATACTCCCCGTCGATCACCCCCATAGCATTCGAGTTCAACGGATAGCCCACAAAATCATTCAGGCTATGAAGACAAAAAGGGTGTGGAAGACTATTAGTACCACTGCTACTACTCCTCTCACTGACGATCCTTATCAGTATGATTTGGATTTGAACTGGGAGTTTATCGTGGTTGACGAACCTACAGTTAATGGATTTTGTGCGTGGGGTGGTAAAATCGTTATTAACAGAGGATTGCTTGATCAGTATTTCATTTCTGATGATGAGATTGCTGCTGTTATTGGGCATGAGGTACCCCTATACTGCTATACTAGTATACCTCTTTTACGGTACAATCTAGCGGTTAAGATTAGGATAGAAGAAAATGGTGATAATTATGCAAATATATTGTTTAATCGCTTCAATTAACTAGTAAATATACGTTCTTTACTTGACAGATTGGTCATGCCGTAGCTAGGCACATTAATGAACTAGCAACCAAGGTCGTACTGTGGGTTCTTTTACCACCGTTTATTTTCCTTTTTTTACTTATGTCTGAGAGTTTGCCCTCCATTGTGGCCGGTTTCTTCCAGAGGCTTCCTTCTTCAAGGAGGTATGTATACTGTACATAGACTCATGCATGCAGATAGGCTGCTATCTATCATAATTCATGATACTTGTGCAGGTTGGAGACGGAAGCAGATTACATTGGAATGTTACTAATGGCTTCTGCAGGATATGATCCTCGACTGGCTCCCCGATTACTTTGAGAAGTTTGAAGATGCTTTGACTTTGTGGGGATCTTTTTTCTCTACTCATCCTAGTGGCACAGAGAGAGTTCGATTACTGACTCAAACTAAAGTCGTGAAAGAGGCCATGTATCTATACAGAGAGGCTCAATTGAGACGTGCAATTTTATCTCTGGGAAACAATTCTTTGCAACCTGCTTCTACCTCTGTAATCTCAAAGCTCAAGTTATGGATGAAAGCACTGAGAGATCACCTCCTTGGGGTAGAGTTGGGTGGCAGCAAAGTTTCGCCGATAGTGATAGGTAAAGAAGAAGCTGGATGCAAGATTACCGTCAACTTAAAATTAAAATCATAAAATGCACTATGCAAGCCTTCTCGGCCGGCCAGCAACTCGGCTTTTGTCTTCTCTAACCATTTCGCGTACCTGATTGCCTACCAGACCGGTACGCTATTGATCTTACTAACGCGTTTGCAATTTTAGTTACAGCTTTGTCAGTTTTTGTATAAATTATTTCTGCTCTCTGGGGTTTGGACAAAAGTGTCTCTCACTCTCTGTTTGATGCTCAATTTTGTGCTAAATCAGTGTATGTTATGGATTATATCATCAATTAATCCAGGGCCAATGTGTTTTAAAGCGTTAGCAGTTAAATTAGTTCATCTCCAAGATCTTCCCTAAGGAGAGAAACTTAGGTAGTCTTACAATTTTTTTTTATTTTTTTTATTTTATTTTTTTATTTATTTATTATTATTTTTTTTTTTGTGAAAAGAAAGTAGTCTTACATTTCCTTTTGGTATCGCTTTTAATTACTTTGGTTTATAATAAATTTTGAAGACATGTGGTTTAATTTGATTGGTTAAATTTTGAAGACATGTGGTTTAATTTGATTGGTTAAATTTTGAAAAATTGTTATTTAATGTGTTTTAGGGTGATGTGTCAATGAGAGAATTTGACAAGTGTCTCAAAAATTTAAAATTCAAAATATATTATAAACTATTTAATTTATGATCAATGTCAAACAGACCTTAATATATAATTCAACGCATAATGTTGTGTGTCCGGCGCGTTTAATAATTCTTTCAAACTTTAAGCTGATCTCTGACTAACTCTCTGTTCATTAAGGTAGACTGAAAAGGTGAGATTACCACGTGGAAGTTTTTGGTTGGAAATTGAGAGTGGGTTTATCTGTAAATATATGTTGTGTAAAATTTGGGGTAATTGGCACAAAAGGTCCCCACTTTTAGACATTATTGTGAAAATAATTCCTACTTTTGTTTTTTTGACAATTTCATCATCACCTTCATAGTTTTTTTGCAAAATTTGTCCTTAATGTTATTTGTATTTAATTTTTTTCATTTTTATAAGGTTATTTTTATCCATTCACAATTAAAATTTAAAAACCATTGCAAATAAAGTTCCAAATTAAATAGAAAAAAGTAGTTATTTTTAATTTTTAATAATGCAATTTATTTTAATTATTTTTCAACCAGCTTAATTATTTCGGAATTGTATATGAAAATTTTTAAATTGTGATTGGACAAAAAATGCCTTTTTAAAAATGAAGAAAATTAAACAAAAATTGACATAAGAATGAACTTTGCAAAAGAAATATAAAGGTGAGAATGAAATCGCCAAAAAATTAAAGGAAGGTATATCTGCACAATAATGACAAAGTTAGAGACCTTTTGTGCCAATTATCGTAAAATTTGTGTACACCACAAAATTTTTCATTTCAAGAAAGATGAAATTAAAGATATTTGAGAAAAATACATAGGACTTACGTACATAACATATGTACAAGTAGATTAATTCAGAAATTGAGGACAACAGTTGCATCATCTCTCGATATGGGGATGTTCTTTGCACTCAACCAAACTTGTAAGTGTACACATTTGATGGGAGTTATAATTATGATGATACTACAGTGTTGGATGTAGGTTGGGCATTTCATGGGTTGACCTTACCAAACCCGACAATCTGATCAGTTCGAGTGGGTTTGATTGGGTTACGGGATGAAAGAAACTAGAAAATAAACCAAAAAACACAAAAAAATGTCAGTTAAACAGATAAAACCCAACTGGAGACCGAATGGGTTTGTTTTAGATCCTCATTTAGTCAAACCGAAAGGGGTCTGGGTCAGTTTTGAGCCGAAAACCTATCCAAGCTGCTCGTGCCCAACCCTACATTGTTTAATTGGCAATATATGTGGCATTAAATAATACTAGCATCAAAGGCACGTAATTTGTAACTTCTAATTTTATGAATTAATAAATTTTATCTATATCAAATGAAAATATTTTATTTTTACAAAACTATTGGCTGAAAGATAGAAAGCCACGAACTATAAAAAATCAATCTAAAAATTTAAAAACGAAAAATAATTATTTGCAATGAGTATTAAACAAATTAGAAAATATTAAAAGGCAAAAAAAAAAAGGAAAAAAAAGTTCAGTTATCTTGACATTATCATCATTTTGACATTCACATATAGTTGAATCATAAACATTTAGGTGAAGTCCAATCTACAAATGATTTTCTCTAAGGACAAAATTATCGTGATAAAAATTGTAATGCTAGAGGATTCATTACTGCAAAATATTGCGTGGGAGATCATAAGTATCTATACTATAAAATTGATGTTATCAATGTGGTAAAGATAGAAATGCTTGAAATGTAATATAAGTATAGATCTTATAATTAATACCAAAATAGTTTTTTTTCTTTAAGTTTTAATTAATTAATTAATGTGATTCAATTCAATTTAATTAAAATAAACTGTTACTAATTAATGAGTAAGGACATATGAGAAATTAGAATAAATGTGTACGGCGAAACCTCCCAATATTCTCTTTTATTATAGATAGTATAGATGAGTGGATTTAAATACACGCACGTGTGATTCACTTGATTTAACATATTAACTTAACTTATATAATTTAATGATGATACATAGAACGGTGCAGCACTAGCATCACCCTTAAATGACTGCTAATTATATCACCAAAAATTTTGGTTCAAGCAATCTCAGCCTAAAATTCTACTCCCTCCGTCCCAAAAAGATATTCCTCCTTTCCTTTTTTATCCGTCTCAAATTATATTCTCATTTTCTAAGTTATTTTTTTAGTTTTTTAATATATCATCATTTATAGTGCATAATAATCAACAACAAAGAACAACTCAAGTGAAATAATAAATAAGTCAAATGGTATATTAGGAAATATGTGTTAAATTATACATTTCCAATAATATTAGATGATGTTTTCTTAATCTATGTGAAAAATTAAAGGGGAATATCTTTGTGGGACGGAGGGAATACTATGATATATAACGGAGCCTAGCCAAGAAAATAAGATTTGAAAAAGACAAGTAATCAAATATACAACATTAATTAATGACAGTAATGTTCAAAAACCTCCCAAAGGTTTTGCTACTAAGTTTTCCGTCTTATATAACTTGTATAGATACACATCACATGAATTTAAAATACATATAGCGTACATCAATGCATGTCACATGGGTAGAGGTTTTGTAAAGTTCTTGAACATTTTCATAATTAATTGATAATATTATACAATATTACCATGATCCTCCTTATTATTATTATTATTATTATTATTATTATTATATATTTTTTGAACGCGTCCAATACCATTATTAATACTACCTCTGTTCTTTTTGAAACCAATGCTACCTTTGGTCTAGTTACATTATTTTATATAAGAATTAGAAAAATTTTGTAATATTACTAAAAAATAATTACAAAATTTTAATACTGTAAATTCTGTAATAATTTTTTTGTAATAAAAAAATAATGTCCTTAATAAAGAATGTTATTAAAATATAAATTCTGTAATAGTTTTTTTTTAAATTTAATATATATATTTATGAGCTTATAAGTATACTCTGAAACCCATGTGACAATAATAGGTACTACCTTCGTACCACAAAGATAGTCAACTATTCTATTTTCGTCCGTCCCAAAAAGATATTCTACTTATCATATTGAATATGTATTTAATGTCTCATTTGCATATGTGCTCTAAATTAATTATTGTTATTTAACTATCTATGCATTGAAAATATTTAAAACAATTAATGACACAAGGATATATGTGGAAAAATAAAATAAAATTAAATGTTCTAGCTACATGACCTACTAATGCTTAATATATGTAAAAATATCTACCGAACTATCTTTGTAGGATGGAGGTAGTAGTTGATTTAAACAAACAATGGAACTAACTCAACTAGAAATAATTTGAGGCATATTTTTTGTTTCAGTTGTACATATGTGATACATGTTATTAATATGTAGATTTATGCATTAATATCACAATGTAGAAATTAATAAATTAATGACACACTTACTTGTACTAATGGTATATATAAAATGAAATTTTACATTTCCAACACACCCCCAACATTGGCGTTGGCTACCCCTGCATGCAAGTGCCGTAACGGCGCCAATATAGGTGCTAGAAAATTTTTAACATAAATGGGACGTAAGGAGTACTATGTTACAATTTAATAAAGAGTATATTTATTAAAAATTTAATTATAGCAGTTACATGAATCACGTTTATAACATAAATTAAATTATAAATTATGATTATTTTACAAGAAATAATTATATTAAATGAGCTTTATATTATCAATAAAGATGATTATACATCATTGACAACCCTACAAGTATTTTACTTGGAAAAAAAATAATAAATAAGTATCGTGTGATCATGAATGTTTAGTGAAATTCTTCAAATTCACCCACACATCCAGCACTAGAAAGATTGTGTTTGCCATTTGCAATTAACTTGGATAACAAGAAATCTTTTCAAATAAAGATATCTTTCAATTTACCAGTCATTATATTTTCTAATCTCTTGTAAGTTAGAGGGTATAGCGGGACACTTGTCTAATTTTTGTAGGCTAATAGTATAAGGTAGCGGTGGAAGCAAAAAATAAGAGTCACATTTATAAGAAAGTTTTTACAAAATATTTTATAAAATATTGTATCAAAAAATTATTTTATAATTGTGGTGATTTTATCATATTATTATTATTATCTCTTTTATTTTGTTATTTGGGGAAAAAATAGTCTAAATATAAAATAGTAAATTTACTAGCCTTGATCTTGGCCAAACTGTCATATGCACAAATGAAGAAAACATATAATCATGTCAAAAAGTATAGTTGGAGATTATAAAGACCGCTCCACAAATACAATATATACCATGACTGAAAAAATAGTAGAAGCGGGACAATAGACAATGTCTACTATACCCTCTACATCTAAAAAGTAAGATAAACATTGTCCATTTTATTTATTTATTTATTTATTTTGTTTAAGATGATGTGGCAAACAATTTATTTAGTACAATTACTCTCCAAATAGTACCAACGAGATCAATTTTTTCTCGATGCACTCCATCTCATGCCAAATTGCCGCAAATGTAGTAACAATTTTTAAGCAATTGATCTAATTTCAGTCAAAAGGTTCACAATATTTTGTAAATCAAAATTGATCCACCAACTAAACTGGTCTAAACAATTTTGTGTTGATTTGCTCAAACAAAAACCCAACACAATTTTCACACACTCTTCCAATGTTAGTGCCCCCCAAGTGGTGGCATCATAGTTGAACTAGATCCCCTTTTTGTGAAATTATAATTTATTGAAAAGAACGGTATCATCTATATAATTTGCACTCCAAAATAGTCATTTTCGTGTGGTTTTAGAAGTAGCCATTCTTGCACATAAATCATAAATTTTGGATACTTATGAGCAGACAAATGTAGATAGTTAAAAAAAATATCTTATTGACAACAATTGATATCTCTTTGCATTAACAAATAATAATCATATAATATATATACACTGACCCAAATATCTATCAATACTAATATAATATAATATATATATATATATATCTCTTAAGGAAGAAAGAATCCGTAGTAGCATATATTAGTAGGATACTCAATCTCTGTCTCTCCCAGTGATCCAAATTACGCAGCGAACTCCGGAAATTTAATCCTCAAATCTCCGATGAGATGCGCTACGCACGCCTTCTCTGCCAGCAGCTCCGCTTCCGTCTTCCTGATCCGATCCCGAAGGAAGTCATCAATCACCGCATCCTTAACAAGCTCGTAATCACCATCTCCTTTCGACCTGCATGGCATGCTGAAAACCAGGTCCTCATCTATGCCGTAAGGATTTCCGGCGGTGTACACACCGGACGAAAACCAGTCCCCGTTGGGAGTCGGAGTCAGAAGAGACTTGATCGCGTCGGCAATTGATACAGCAGTAGATGCAGCGGCTGATCTTCCCGATTTGTTGATCAATTGGCCACCTCTCTTTCGAACCTTTTCCGTGAATTCTTCCTCCAACCATTTCGAGTAACCGATCACCTCTCTGACGGGTACGCCGTTGATCTTTGCGTTTATGAAGTCGGGGACTTGGGTGCTCGAGTGGTTCCCCCAGATTGTAATGTTTGATACTCTGTTGTACAGAACTCCAGCCTTTAACGCGAGTTGGGATTTTGCTCTGTTTTCGTCCAGTCTTGTTAAGGCGTGGAAATTCTTCGCCGGAATGTTGGGAGCGTTCTTCAGACAGATCAATGCGTTCGTATTGCAGGGATTTCCGACG
>CAVNYN010208394.1:0-12059 GCA_963692815.1 Nyctanthes arbor-tristis | reverse complement strand
TATATAATAATAGCATATAACTTAAATAGAGTCAACAAACATATTATAAATCTGAACAATTTTCTTTAACAAAATCCTTACAATGTTACAAATTCTAGTAACATTATATATTAACACAATTGTTCTTGGCTATTGCTTAAAAAATAATAAAATAATGATAATTTTTAAAGAAGTTTATTGGTCAAAAAATTCTAACTTGAAAAAGAAATTTAGTTGTATTGCTTTAACTTTTTAACTGTCCCACATTGAAAGTTTTGTAAAAAAGTAATATGATTAGAGCTTATAAATAAGATGGGCCTTTGTGCAAGTGACTATGTAAAGGAAATTTTATTGACTTTGAGGCAAATTAATAATTGTCTTGGTCCTTTATATTTAGTTTTAAGTTAAATGATTGTCCCACATTGAAAGTTTTGTAAAAAGGTAAAATAATTGGGGCTTATAAATAAAATGAACCTTTGTGCAAGTGACTATTTAAAGGAAATAGTTTTGATTCTTACCTATTCGGTATTATGAAAAGTGAAAACCGGGTTTCAATTTATATATTAAAAAAAAAGAAAAAGGTCAACCGGTCTTTGACCGGGTTTCCGGGTTTTCAAAAGAAAACCCAGGACCGGACCGGACCGGTCATTTTGGCAGCAAAGCCTTGACCGGACCGGCCCGTTCGGTCTAGTTTCGGGCCTGTTCAACCAGTCCCGGTTTCTTTGCACACCCTTAGCTTGCACACCCACAGTTAGTCTTTATTGCGAATCACCGCCACCGGAGGCCTCTTACTGGAACTTACCTCCTCATCACCCTCACTCTCATCATCCGTCCAATCAAATTGGACTCCCGACACCAAATCCGGCGTTGCCCTCGTCGTCTCCTTATCCATAGACCATTCCACGTCTATTGCCCCGCCTTTGCCTACATCACTCACCGGAAGAGACCCCTCTCTACCCTCCATTCAGCGAAATCCCCTCAGACACTAGAAGGTTACTCAGGTTTTCTGACAGGTTAGCAGGGAAATCCCCTATAAATCAGGAAATGAGTATTTTTTACCTTGGCACTAAGATTATCTCGGAAGCTTGGAGGAGCATCGGGGAAGGATCAACAAATTGCAAAAAAGCCTGAAGAGATTGATGACAGAAAAATCCTGGGAATTGATTGCGAAGGAAGACAATGCGAAGGGGAAAAATGAATGAACATAAGGGTATAAATAGAGTCTTGTGAGAAGACGGAAGGGCAATGGCCGCGTGGGATATTGGAAACTTAAAAGCAGCATTTAAGAATAATGATTATTGCCTTTAAGACCCCTGAACACGCCATTCCATTTAACGACGGACAAGTGGCAAAGAGCGCCGCCTCAACCCCTTTTTGAAATTCAAGGAGTCATATTTCTGGCGGTAAAAATTTCAAAGAAAGTAGCCAGTTAACCTTCAAGGCCGCTAAACCTTGGGCTCAAGGAACAGCGACCTTGAAGGGGTATTTTGTAGCCACCAGGTCTCAAAAATCAGCGATGGTCGAAGGTCAACGGAGGTCAATAGGTACGGGGTCTTGGAAACAGGCCTCAAGCGCCTCACCTAACCCAACGGCCTGACGACCTAACGACCAGAGAACCTGGAGACCTGATTCAGCGACCGAGAGGCAGACATCTTCTCTAACGCTCCTATGGTCCAGGGCATCTAGGGCTAAGGCAGTGACCCGACGTAGCGCCGCGACTTAGTGGGATGGCAGACTGGGTAGCAGCATAGGAACCCACGTGGGAAATCTTATCACTTACGGCTGATGGGACGCCAGTATTAAATGCTAAATGATGGTTACATGCTCCATGCATGACTTAAGCAATCATTAGTTAAAAAGTAAAGGATTAATCCCAACCGATTTGACACTTATGTCATTCTTGTAGATCCAGTATTAAATATATGCAATTATTATCTCCATGCAAATAAGCAAATAAACACTTTAAATAGAGGCATACAGAAGTGAGAAGGGGTTCGACACCCAAACCTCACTACTCTTGTCTTCACACATTTATAATCTTCCATTTATTACAAGGATTACAAATATTCCTTGCCTTAATTTGCATTTATTGCTAATACCGATTCGAATACAAATTTTCTGCTAATACAAATCTTGTTTTGTTGAAATCGAAAGCTAAATTTGGTATCAACAACATGTATGCGTGTATGTAAAATAAAATTGTTGATCTGATTTATTCTATAATGGAGTTTTTTAACACACATGCAGGTTCTTAGGATTTATTGGTTAAGAGCACCAAGTATTTTTGAAATAAAAGAATTTTTATTTTTTTAATATCTTCTTAATTTTCTGTATATCATTTTTCTTTTCTTTGATAATACAAGGGGATTGTACGAGGGTAAACAACCAAAGCGGATGTCACTAAACTAGAAATGTCGTGGCAATTTTTTCATATATCGTCTTCACCACGAATATGCCTACAGAGCATCTTTATTTATTATACCTTCTTTGATTTTTTCATTACATTGTTTAAAATAATCTTCCACGTGTTCGTAGCACATTTGGAATCTGAAATAAGATGTGGCTGAATAAAATGAATCAAGTGTGGTGGAATCATGGGATGGGCCAAAACAAAAGATAGGATTCTTTAAAGAAATCCTATGTTTTATCTAAAAAGGCTTCAACAATGGCGTCATATTGCCCTCCAAATGGCGACATTTTTTCTCAATTTCAAACCATTTACTCCCATTTACAAGACCCATCTCGAAGCTTTTCAACCTATGGCCGTAAAGATGTTCTCATGCAACGCCATTTTCCTCTCACCTCCCCTATATTCTTGGGCTTACGTCAATTGCCACGGCCTTATATATTTACCGGCCATGGCCTTGTTTCGTGTTCTTATAGACTTTCCGCAAACACAAAGCAATTCAAATTTGCCTTTGAAAGTTTCAAGGCTTTTAGGTAGGAGAAGCCATTTGATCTCTCTCTCGTTCTCTCGTGTTTTTTGAGTAATGGGTTCGCTTTCTGCTGCTTATGAGCCGATTCGGTATCCTTCTGCTCGCCGTGATGATTCTGTTGTTGATGATTATCACGGTGTCATGATTCCTGATCCCTACCGATGGTAAATTCTTCATCTTTTATTTTTATTGCATTGGTTTGTTAAAAACAAACTTGTAAGGTTTGAATTTTGCAATTATCAATTTGGAAATGAGGCTCTGATAAGCTATGGGCGCCCCACCCCACTATTTGTATCACTTATTGTGCACAGAGCAAAAGGTTCATTTTTGTCAAGCTCTGACTTTGGGAACTGATTTTTCATTCTAAAGAAATTTGTAAGCATATTTTATTACTATATTATGTTCAGGATTGAGTAAAATTATAAGTGGTTTCTTTGGCTTTTTGGGTTGATGAGTTTTGATTAATGTGTTAGGCTTGAGGATCCGGATTCAGAGGAGACCAGGGAATTTGTGGAAAAGCAAGTAGAACTAACAGATTCTGTGCTTAAAGCCTGTGAAACGAGGGAAAAGCTTCACAAAAAGCTTACTGAATTGTTCGATTTCCCAAAGTATGATACTCCGTTTAGGACAGGTGACAAGCTCTTTTACTTCCACAATACCGGTTTACAACCGCAAAAAGTGCTGTACATGCAGGTCCTTTTCAATATTTGATTTTCCTCTTCTCATTTTGAAAACGAGCTAAGTTTTATAATTATTTAACAATGGATTTGGAATTCAACGTGATGTATTATAGGGCAGTTTGGATGGAAAACCAGAGATTCTGCTCGATCCAAATACGCTTAGTGAGGATGGCACTGTGGCATTGAGAATGTGTTCAGTTAGTGAGGATGCAAAGTACTTGGCCTATGGAATTAGTGCAAGTGGAAGTGATTGGGTCACAATTAAAGTTATGCGGATTGAGGATAAGAGCGTTGAGCCTGATACCGTTAAATGGGTAACTTATTATTTTGCAAGATGTTTGTCTAGAAAAAATGGATGTACTTTTATCAAAAGCTCAATAGCAAAGCTATTTAGAAGTAACTCTTGAGTAGAGTCTAAGGTTGAAAATGTCCTTTTGTGTACTTTAACTTTATGCTCAGCCGAACATGGGTGGATTTATGTTGGATACAATTTTGTAGTAGCTTTTTATTCTGTGTTCACCAGTTAGCATGATATGCATGTTTGTTCATTACAGGTGAAATTTTCAAATATTAGTTGGACACATGATAGCAAAGGTTTTTTCTACAGCCGTTACCCGGCTCCAAAGTAAGTGACGGATCTAAGTATTACCCATTTGAATTTGCATGACATACATGTGTGATTATTGACTTTTGTTTCTCACTGCATTTTTTTCTCCCTATTTTGCTGAAAGATACTCTAGTTAGAAAAAGTAAAATTAATTTCTCGTTATAGTTTGTATAAAAATTAATTTCTCGTTATAGTTTGTATACTTTATGAACACAATAAATGTGAATCTGTTCCATGAAATATGTTCAAAGTTTGACATTTTTTTGCTCCAAACTAAGAAATGTTCTGCTCGTTTGTTGCATAAATGACCTGAGCCTGACCTGCCATGAAAAAGGAAGATAAAACTTGGATACTAATATTCCATGGACTTGGAAGGAGTTTTGTTGAGATTCTTTAATTAGATGTTTCCAATTTCATTCTTTATAAGTGCTAAACTTAGGTTCTTAGTATGAAGTTCATCTGGGATGGTTTTTTTTTTTTTTTTTCAATAGTGATGGAGCGAAGCTGGATGGCACAGAGACTGCTGTTAATCTACACCATGAGCTGTATTATCATTTCTTTGGCACTGATCAAACTGAAGATATCTTATGTTGGAATGATCCGGACAATCCTAAACATACGCGTACAGCATCAGTGACTGAAGATGGGAAGGTACTAAAATTTGTCTGCCCAAAAAATTTGTTTAGAATCGCTGATAATCAGCCGCATGGTAGCATATTCCATAATTAGTTCTGTGTCATGAAAACTTGAAAAACTAATCAAGAACTATGGTTTCTGGAAGGTAATAGCATATCATTAAGTCACCACAAAACTGACAACCAGCTTATCATGAAAGTGATTAAGACAAGATTATTGAATATTGGAAATCCTTAATTTCTGAAATTGTGGTTATTGTTCAAGAGCTACTAATTGGACTGTATCAGAGTAATTAATTCACATAGAAATCAGTTTATTTGTATGATTGCCTGCTATTTAAGGTAAAATTACATCATTACAATCGTGTACTTTGCCTCTTTTGATGCCGCAAACACATGTCAAAAGTCATGTACCTTTCTGGGCTTTCATATTTTTGGTTTATAATATTCATAATGATACCATGAGCACCCTAGGTTGTCCTCAAATTGTTTTCAGTTACTGCTATATTCAACACGATTGATTGGCTGGTGCTGAAACTGGTTTACTGGTCTGAAACCTGAATAATATTCTAAACCTGATAGTATAAGTGTAGAATACACTTGCGAGACTGGGTGAATGCTTTTGTTCTTAGTTCCGATTAGTTGAATTTCGTCTTGTTTCCTGAAATAAGAACGTTGACTGTTTTGCATTTGAATTTTCTTGTATTTTAACTTTTATCCCAGCCCTAAATTTTATTTCGATGTTCTATTTATTTATTTCCTCTTTTACTGTTGAATTTGCAGTATGTTCTTCTATACACTTTTGAAAATTGTGGCCCTGCCAACGAACTCTATTACTATGATCTATCAACAGTGTCTAGTGGACTTGAAGGTTATAAGGGGAAACAAGAACTTCTTCCCTTTGTCAAGCTTGTTGATAATTTTGATGCTTCTTATGATCAAGTTGCAAATGATGACACTATTTTCACATTCCGGACTAATAAGGATGCGCCAAAATACAAGTTAGTCCGAGTTGATCTTAATGATCCAAGCTCATGGACTGAAGTACTAGCTGAAAATGAAAAAGACGTGCTTGAATCTGCTGTGGCCGTGAATGGAAGTCAAATGGTTGTAAATTATTTGAGTGATGTAAAGAATGTTTTGCAGTTAAGGGACTTGAAAACAGGGAACCTGTTGCATCATCTGCCTCTTGAGATCGGAACTGTGTCTAATATTTCTGGTCAACGCAAGGACAGAATCGTTTTTATTGGGTTTACAAGCTTCCTTGTTCCTGGTATTATATACAGTTGCAACCTAGAACCAGAGCTCCCAGAATTTAAAATATTCCGAGAAATTTTTGTGCCTGGATTTGACCGGACAGAGTTCAAAGTTAACCAGGTATATGTTTCAATCTACATATAAGCACTGCAAGTTATGTGAAGGCTATTAATGCTGAAACCTATCTGAAATGTCTCAATATAACATCTTTTCTTTCTAGATGCTGCATTTTCAGATTCCCATGTTCTATTGCTCCTGCACTTTCAAGTAAGAACGGGAATTCTATTGCTTTGATAGACTCACATACATTAAAAAATTATTGAAAATTCTTGAAAAAAATGAAAGAAAAATAAGAAATTGGGTGGAGAATCTTGTCTGAACAAAATCTACCGCTCAATACAGTAACTGATGGAGTCCCTTAAAGTGCCATTGACTGTGATCTGCACAAACTTGAGCTATTTCATATAATGAAAGTGTATGGTGTCTCTGCTTTGAAGCTACTCTTGGTAAACAGAATAATAGTAACAGAAGTAGAATTCTAAGGTTCTATTGGTTATTTAGTAGTTATACATTTCAAGCATACAATACTCATGCTCTCCCTATTGCCTCTGCATTAGTACCAGTTGCTCGGAAGTTTCTATGAGATACTATCCAGATTCCAAGTGTCAAGTCCGATGTTAATCCTTTGAGTTTCCAGAAATAGTCACTCTGTAAGAAGTTCACTCATTAGATAATAAATCGACTTTTTACTCTCGAGTTTTTGGAAATAGTTCTATTATTATGTTCGTTCATTGTACAAAATCAACTATCTTTTATCCTTTCTTTAAATGGGGTTTCTGTTTTTCAGGTTTTTGTGCCAAGTAAAGATGGCACCAGTATTCCAATGTTTATAGTCGCCAAAAAGGATATTTGCTTGGATAATTCTCACCCTTGTTTACTGTTTGGATATGGTGGATTTAGTGTCAGTCTTACACCATATTTCTCTGTTAGTCGTATTGTGCTCACAAGGCATTTAGATGTTGTCTTCTCCATAGCAAATATTCGTGGTGGTGGAGAATATGGAGAAGAATGGCATAAAGCAGGTGCCCTTGCTAAAAAGCAAAACTGCTTTGATGACTTCATTTCTGCTGCTGAATATCTCATCTCTGCTGGTTATACCAAGCCCAAAAAGCTGTGCATTGAAGGTGGAAGCAACGGTGGGCTTCTTGTTGGGGCATGCATTAATCAGGTAGTTACTCACCACCCCCTTTACTTTTCATTATGTTTATCAATTTTAAGTAAATTTTTTAATTCAAGATTCGGAATTTTGTGACTGACAGAGACCTGATCTTTTTGGCTGTGCTCTTGCTCATGTTGGTGTCATGGACATGCTGAGATTCCACAAGTTTACAATAGGTGATAGTAAATTCTAGAAGAAGTCTATTTGCTTTATTCCTTTCTATTTTGTTTTTTTCTTTTTTGTTTTTCTAACATCCTTCTTGCACACCAGGACATGCATGGACTTCTGACTTCGGCTGTACAGAGAACGAGGAAGATTTTCGTTGGCTAATCAGGTGAGTTATTTCGATTTCTTAAGGGCATATTAATATAGTTCTTCGGCTTTGGGCTGTGCATAGAAATTTGCAAGTGACATCTTTCTAGTTATTTATTGTTTAACGATTTTGCTTAAAATTTTTAGTTGGATTTTATTTATTTTAACTACTCATGTAAATTTTCTTCTCAGGTTCTCACCCCTGCATAATGTTAAAAGACCATGGGATGAATTTTCTGGTAAAATCATTCAGTATCCATCCATCATGTTATTGACGGCAGATCATGATGACCGGGTTGTGCCACTGCACTCATTGAAGTTACTGGCTGTGAGTATTTAGTTACTGATCATTAATTAACTTCTTATCTTCTGTCCTTTAATGTCTCCTAACTAATCGATTCCAGAAATTTCTATGTGTTTTGATGAAGATCCATTCTGGATAATGATTTTTTACTGTAACCAAAAACGAGCTTGCTGTTAAGAAAGAGTAGAACTATCATTAGATGAAAAATCATACTTGGTGATCCCTTTTAACTTGTTCCTTTGTTTATGTAGACAATGCAATATATTCTATGCACAAGCTTGGAGAGGAGTCCTCAAACCAACCCAATTGTTGGTCGAATAGAATGGAAAGCAGGGCATGGGTGTGGCCGTCCAACGCAGAAATTGGTATTTTTTCTTAGTTGTTCATCTTACACTTTGTCCCGAGTTTACTTCTGTTTATGAGAGAAAAATGACTGAATTGAATGCCTGTGTCTCAGATTGATGAAGCTGCAGACAGATATGGGTTCATGGCAAAGATGCTGGACGCAGCCTGGGCCGATTAGCTTCAGTTTTGGCAGGGGCAGGTTATATATGTAGAGAATATATAGATGCCTAGTTTGGCCGATAGTTATGGGAGTGTATAATAAACAAGATTTTAGCTTATACTACTGGCTTGCTTGTGTACACGCGCACGTGTGTGCAAGTCAATGACATTGTATTTTCTTCATGAACATGCTGAAGAATTACTATGTCATTACTGTTGTTTGTTGATATTGAAGGGTGTTCGTTAATTACTGAAATAAAGAATACTATATTAACTCTTGATTAGATAATAATTACTTGAACTTAATCTAGAACAGACAAAAGCGCTAAAGGAGCCCTCATGAGCTGTAGATTATTATTGACTAAGTGCCAACCGCAATTAATATTTTGTCATTTCGTTTTCATGATAATACCCAACTAGTTTCGTTTGAAGCAATAGATTGTGATTATTCAAATATATGATACAGAGAACGATCTATTATTATCAATATCTGCTTCTTAACTTTTATAAATTTCAATGATACTACGTAGTAACATTTTCTTTTTATTTTTTTAACCTTTTTATTATTTTTTTCTTTTTTAATAAAAATTCTTTAAAACCCCGCACCCATCCTGTACCTATCCCACCCCCGCTGGTGACCAGCCATCGGTGGCCGGCTTCTGGACAAATTTCGGCGACCCGTTGGCTGGAACTTATTTTTTTATTTTTAATATTTTTACTTCTTGTTTTTCTATTTCCATTTTCCGTTGTTCTTTTATTGTTTTCCCATCGCGCACACACGGCATAAAGACACCACACGCCATCTAACAAAGTCATTGTAATTTTGTTAGACGTAGTATGGCATATATGTAAGGAACATTACAAACGCAGCACCACATTATCCACATCACAAAAAAATTGTACTTTTTTATAGGACACAACACACAGAGACACCACACGCTATCTAACAAAACCATGATAATTTTATTAGACACAGAATGATAGATATATATATATATACACACACACCACACAACCACATGTTACTCATTTTAATTTATGTAATAAAATTTGTTAATATTTTAAATTCGTATAACATAGTGAGTTACACAACGTAATTCGTATAACATAAAATATTACACGCAAAACATAGCTTGTTACAAAAACAACAAGCAATGTTACGCACATAACATAGATTACTAATAGATATTCTTACACAATAACCTAGAAAGTTAAAAAAAAAAAACATTGAGAGTTGGTGTATGTTAGACTCAGTTCTCATAAGACATATTGTTAAGATTGCCTCTTTGCTTTGTCTATGTGTTGTGTTTCTGTAATTAAAAAAAAAACATAAATTGTTAACACATAACATAGCTTGATGTAAGCGTAAGTCACCTTATTTCTTGTATAACATAGCATAGTTTGCTACAAATCTAATAGACCTTGTTACACATATATTACAGCTTGTTACACATATAAGGAACCTTGTAAAAGGACCATATATGTTATACACATAGTATACACTATTACATCATAAAACAAATTGTTTAATAATGTAGATTGTTACACATAAATCATAACTTGATACACATCTAACAGATGCTGCTACACACATAACATATAATGTTACACACATAACAAATATTGTTACACCAATAACACATATTGTTTAACAACATAGATTGGTAAAAATATAACATAGCTTGCTTGTAATGTACATAACATTGATTTTTAAGCACATAGCCAAGAAATGCACCTATAAAATAGATTGTTTAACATATAGCACATTTTGTTAAGAAAAAATAATAATTACAAAACCTTTCCAAATTAAGTGAAACATTGAGAAATATGGTCGTTGAAAATGAAAAATGAAAAAAGAAAAGAGAAAAGAAAAAATGGAAAGTGAAAAAGAAACTCGAAGAAAAAGGCAAAATATAAAGGAAAAATCAAAAAATCAGAAAAAAGAAAAAGGATTCCGTCAAGATAGCCTGAAAAAAGGAAAGGAAAAAAGGGCAAAAAAAAAAGTGAAAAAAATTGTCAGAATCCGGTCAATAGATTTTGCGATAAACATCTGGTTGCCAGTGGCTGGGGCAGCGGGGGACCGGGGTAGGGTGGGGTGGGCAAATGAGGGTTTAGGAGTAAAAATTAATTAAAAAAATAATCAAGTAAAAAAATATAGAACTAATTAAGTATTTGAAATTTAAAACAATACCTATAGTAAATTTAGAAAAAACAATAATAACTTCTATAAGTATATGGTATAATTTCCCTAATTTTATATATTATTATTACCAATAATTTCTCTTGAAGATACACACATTCATTATTCGAAACAAACAAACGTAAAGAAATATATATCCCAATGATATTTAATTAATAGAACAAAAGCCTTACAATTAATTAGATCAAATTATGAATAACATACGTGATATATTGATATGTAATGCAAGTATGATTTTTCTTCACATTACATACAATAACTGAAAGGCAACCTCTCATTTCTTAGGATGTCCAAGCTGGGATACGTTGGAAGAAATTATATCGATAATAACTTTTGTTTTTACGTCGACCAACCTCTTTAAATTGTTTTAAGAAAATATATCTAATTCCCCAAATGTTCATAGCCTTTATTTTCAACGTAACAATAGCTGACTCCCAAATCAAGATCTCTATACTTTAGAAGTAGGATTCCTCAAAATATCACGTACTCAAAAGGACGATGATGATGATGATGATGTTATGAATGAACTCTTTCCAAGTAGTGTGTGTAAATATCGCTTAAATCCACGACCTCACCAAACTTGATCTTGCTATATAACTCCTCTGAATCATCAGAAATGCAAGCACCGTTAGACAAAGTTCTGTCAGCTCCTTCACTAAAATTAATGTTTGAATCTTGAATATCATCATTCCTGCAATTACACTTCCAAATTATATAAGTTTGTTAGAATATGAATACAAACACAAAGATAACAAACTCATTTAATTAATGACATAGAGAAACAAATTAACTCACCTTGCTAGCTAGGGCTTCTATGAGCTTTTGTTTTTGGATCTCAAACAAAATTCTTACAGAATTCGCATCGTCTAATCCTATGAATGCCGATAATTATAAGACATGCTAATGGAAAATCTATTCTTTAGTATAGCATCAATAGATATATAGCCAACCATGCCATAATTTCCCAGTCAGGCTACAAAGCCTTTATCTGTCTCTTGTTAAGGAGCCTTATCGCTTCTGTGACAGAAATTTATCAAAAGCTACCCCACCAACAGGGGGGCCGCTTTTGTTAGATTTCCGTCACGTAAGCGATCTATCTCCTTAACAGGAGTCTTATCTATTTCCTTAGCAAATTTCCATAATTTCCATATAAAAAGGCAATTTTAGGAGGTAACTTATCATTCCAAATACACTTGTAAGTAAATTGAAAGTTGCTATGTTTTATGATTTTATTCAAGCAAGAAGACACAGTGAAATTACCTGAGGAAGTCTCAGTCCAAAAAACTTGATCTGCAGATCCATGTCCGACTGGAATTTGCATAACTTTATTCACCACAATAGTAGGAAGAACACTAGCTAGGTTGATTATTGTCAACCCTTCTATATTGCTGCAACAAACCATCGGGGAGCCCTTGATCACACCAAA
>CAVNYN010208383.1:0-15371 GCA_963692815.1 Nyctanthes arbor-tristis | reverse complement strand
TATTTATTAACGTTTCACTCCCAGTATCCGACCCAGTTAGCAATATAAACCTCCAATTATCATTAAACAATTGCTTCTATTAGTTAGTAGTTCAACTAAAGAAGTCCAAATCAAGAAAAAAAGCAGCTGAAATATGTATTGTATACACTCGTAATTGCGGCAATGATAGAAATTTTAAAGTATGAATACGAATTATTTAATATTACCTAGTCGGAATATAACCGGAAAGTGTACCAGCAATTGTTCAGACTTTAACCCCACGAAGACACAGAGATAATTGCCGGTGTCCCCATGGTACAACTAGCCCTAGATCTTTTCAGGAGTTCTGTAACTGAAATTGCACTAATAATGCTAAAAATGTAAAAGAGAGCGAGAAATGTCATGTGCTTGAAACAAGCTTTCAAGGCTTGGGCTCAAAGCAAAAGTGTGGCCCTTGGACCGCAAACAAAAATCATGGGTCCTGGGCCCAGTGTCTAAAAGGCTCGAGCTGACGGCCGCGTTTAAACGTTGCTGATACATTATCATTAATTGATCGTATTTTTATCACATGTTAGTGCATTTAGATGCGCTTAGATTGACTTGAAATTTTTTTTATATTTTACGTCTCAGTCTCTATAACTTATTTTTTTACTTTTAAAAAAATTAACAATTTAAACTCACACCGTATTCTCATTTTTTAACAATAATCTCTTTTCATAAAAAAATAAAAAAATAAAAAAAAGGAAAAAAAACCTTTTACAAACAACAAGCTTGTACACTTTTGAGTACCTTACTCCAATGTGTTTGGCAACTCAAAGAAATAGTTAATGCCACGTATCAACTCATTGGATTAAGAGCTTCGTTAGTGCTTGCAAAAACTTTTTATATTTAACTTTCCAAATATATGGCTAAAATTAGACCTAATTATATGTTTTTTCACATACAAGGGATATAGGAGAGGGAGGGAAATTCGGGAAGGAGACAGATGTGGTTCAAACTCGGGTCCTCTAGCTCAAAATACAAGCATCCTAATTATTGAAAAAAAATCCGAACCACCCTAATTGTGTTTTAGAAAAATAATATTATTTTTTAAAATTAGAACAGGAATGGTTAGTTGAATTTTTTGAACCAAATTATGATTGTTGTATACTATTTGTTTTTTCTTTTTGGATGATATTAATTACTAACGAAAATACATTTTTTCTTTTTGGATGATATTAATTACTAACGAAAATACATTTTTTTTTCTTAACCAGAAAAATAGCACACAAAAATTCAATTAAAAATGTCACTTTCTTTTTATATCTTGTGAGAAGCGAACCATGTTGCACATACCATTGCTATGTTTTCTTTTAACGATTATTCGAACCAAATTTGGACAGCGAATGTCCCAACTTTCATTGTAAATTCTTTGAACGTTCATAATTAGTATGGTATGAAATGAAAGTTGTTTGCACCAAAAAAAATTAATAATAATAATTGCAATTTCACAAGTGCAAATTTACAAGTTACCATTTATCTTCACCTGATTATTATGCTAACGTTTTTTTTGAAAGATCGAATTACAATCGACATCCTGATACTACAAGTACATATAGATATATATCATTCTGAAATACAGCGCACAGAAATTAATAATACAAACCCCTAGATAAGGGACTACAAGAAATTAAACTCCTATACTGGAGACTACAAGCTACATATAAAATGTAGACAAACTCCCACATAAGGAGAATTGAATCTGAGACCTCTATATCTCAGGGCCTCAACCTTAGGCTTCTAACCAAATGGGCTAAGGTATCTTTGGCATTATTATGCTAATGTTATTCAACACAATAAAATATCATTTCTAAAATGAGAAATAAAACATTTTTTGTTTGGTAATAGAGACGTGAAGCAAAAAACATGTAATATATATGTGTTATTTAAAAAATAAGTACAAAATAGATCATTCAACTATATGCTTAAGTACTAGTTATTTTTAATATAAGTGTCATATAGTTATTACGGTTGTACAAATTCGTTTTCTATTCTAATGGATATAGTTGGCACAATATTGCACTAGTGATGGAATAGGACATTGCAGCCTTTGTTTCTATGCTTCTTACCATATAGGAAAAATCCTGTAGCTCCATCTCTCTTCCATTTTCCGCTCGAAGTGGTGCGGCATAAAGCGAGGCAAAAAAATAAAATAAAATAACCATCCTGTTTATATTTTAATTTTTCAAAATTTAGCATTAAAAAAAAAATTTGAAGCAAGCGTTAAATTTTTTCTTTAACAATAATATAGTTTTTTTGGATTAACAATAATATAGTTAGCTTTCAAAAAGTATTAATTTTAATGGTTAATTTCACAAATCGTTCCCAACATTTAGGTTAAGAACATGTTTCATCCCTAACCTTTTTTAAGACACCCCACAGCCCAATCTTTGATAAATACATACAAATCGTCTTTTTTTTCTATTATTCCATAAAACTTTTAACAAAATGATGATTATACATCTTACATTTTTTTTAAAAAAAGGTTTCAAAATAATAAAAAAATAAAAAAGAAAACATCCCATCTCACTCTCCCCATCCCCAAGATTGGTCGCCCGAACGCTGCCATTCCGGCGTCTGAATGGTCGGCCGCCGGAATGGCATCATTCCGACAGCAAATGAGGAGGGATTCTCCCCCCTCCCTTTTGTACACACAAAATGGAAGAAGACTCCCTTCCATTTGTGCGGCTGAAAACGGCAGCATTGGCCGCCGTTTCCAGCAACAAATGGAGGGATTCTCCCTCCCCCCCTTTGGACGCCGAAATGTTGCGATTCCGACGGTGGAATGGTAGCATTTCTGGCGGCCAATGTGGGGTGGGGTGTTTTCTCTTTTTATTTTTTTAGTATTTTTAAACCTTTTTTTAAAAGTTTAATGGGTATAATCGTCATTTTATTAAAAAATTTATGAAATAGTAGAAAAAAGACGATTTGTGTGTATTTATCAAAGGTTGGGGATGTGGGGTGTCATAAAAAATGTTGGAGATGAAACCAGTTCTTAATTCAAAGGTAGGAGACGATTTGTGAAATTAACCCTAATTTTAATAAGAATTGTTATATCTACACCACCATTTTTATTGACCACACAACAATTTTAAGTTTTTTCTTATTTACTAAAAAGGTCAATAATTTAATGGCTTAAATAACCTTTGTATAAACTTATTTTTTAAATACACTACAAAATTAATACCTAATATATTTTTTTATGTTCATCACAAACAAGAACCCTAATATATTTATTTATTACGCCATAATTGAAAACCACAACACTTCTATGTTTCTATGTAACGGGAGAGAAAAACAGAAACACTATTCAAATCAAATCCGAAACTGATATCAATATTCATATGCATGCTACAAACTTCTGGTAAAAGTCTTGTAATGATCTTACATTTTAATCAAAATTTTCGTAATCAAGGGGGAAAAAAGATAGAATGGCCAATAATAGCTAAAGTCTGCCATCTCAAATGTGAAAAACCCATATCAAAATTCAATCTACAAATATTCTTTTTTTCTTTAATTCCTAACAACGACAAAAAAACACACAAAAGGGGATATTATTAGAAGAGTAATGCTATTTAGCACCACTAGTGATTGGCACAATATCAAGGTGACATTGAATGATAAGTTAAATCAAGTGGGTCCTTTATTCATGCATTTTATTTCACTTATCATTCAATGTCACATTAGTTGCCACGTAGACTGGTGCCAAGTACCACTGATGCTACATAGTATTATTCTAATTAGAAATATCATTCTTCATTAACTTTGATAGAAATAAGAAAACCTAAAGTAACTACATCAATTCTTGACAAAAAGAAGGCTATATCTACAACCTCATTATATGGAAGGCTTATGGATAGGGCAGTGTGTTTTGAGGATTTCTATGATCAATTTACCGTTTGATTAGAAGATCGAGATACAGAAAAAGCATATGGTTGTATAAGATAAAATGATGAATTGATGATGAATGGAATGTGGTGTGGTGTAGGATTTGTTTATTTATTTATTCTTTTGTTTTACTTTTAAAATTTAAAAGATATAGGGTTATATTGGTAAAATAATTGTGGTTTATATAAAAAGTTACACTTTTATAATGATAAGATATATTTATCATATAGTGTTATCAGTAAAAATAGTAGTGTAGATATAATTATCATTTTAATAAACAAACAAAATTAAATGTTTAATCCTGCAATGTGCCCGACAACTAGTTCCACACCCGTTTTCCTAAGGGGGCCAAAAACCATTGGCTTCTTGAAAACGAAAACATTTATTTAGAAAAATTGAGTTTCACACTTCGTTACAAGAGTTAACAAATCCTTACTCTTTAATGGTATCTAAGAGCATCTCCAATGCATCATGGTCTTAAGGTGTGGTCTAAGAAGAGAGATGGAGAAACAAAAAAAATCATGGGTCCCATATTTTTTTAATTTTCCTTTTCTTTTAATTATTTTTTCTCATTTACACCACTTTTTCCTCATTTTTCCTCCATCGTATCGTGTGTAAGGTCTATTTTTGGACCTTTATTCAAGACTTTACCACTACTATTTTATTATTATTTTTAAAATTCTATCTATCTCTCTCATATTTTCCACTTTTCTCTTTATTTTTTTCCTACACCTCTTTCCATCAAGATTCAATTAAAATAATCATTTTCTCTCTATCTCTCTCTTCTATACCACCCAAGTTTTGGACTACCCATTGGAGATGCTCTAAGATAGGGCACTTCTGGTCAACTAACTGATAAGAAACAATTACGGTTCTATTTTAATAATAAATTGAGACTCTTGCATTCACATATCATGCTTTTATTTGTCTAAAAGGATGAAGTATGATACTCTTTATATATTAGAATTTTGTAACTCTTGGAGATGCTCTCACACTTCCAATAAAACTGTCTAGGAAGAAAAATAAGAAAATTTTTATTTTAACATTAGACAGCAATTATCTATAGAGTCAAATAGAGATCTATAAGGGAGCCCGATTAAGAATTACAATTCAATCATATATTATGGAGTTCTATTTGACTTCATAGAAAAACTTTCAATTTGTATAAGATAAAAATGTTGTTATATTCGTTTCAAAAAAAAATGTTGTTATATTTGTACCTAAAAAGATTTTTGCCAACGCTAGCTCATCTATGGCGACTGTGTATATCATTCCAAATGTAGTTTGACTTCGACATAATAAGATTTTAATTTTTAAAATTGAAAATGGCATTTCGATGTAGAAATTTTGGACTAATTATCAAATGCACAACATAATAATGCAAGAAATTTGGAGACAGCTCAAACCATAACAGTGCAAATATGATGTTTGACTTTAACTATTTTAATATTTAACGTTCACTTAATGAAAAAAGTTGATGCATATCACTCCCATGATTTTCATTTCTTGACTAAAGTAATTATTACTTCATCTAAATTATTACTGAAAAAATAAGCATAGAGCTTGTTTGATCCCTTTTATTCTCCCAATTTATAAATTTATCTATCACTGATTTAAAATTTAATTTGACAATTGTTCAATTAAAACCACATATTTCACATTTTTTTACATTTTCAATACACATTCTACCTCTCTCCTCATTATAAATTTCCCAAATAAATATGATCAAACAAGCTCTTAATTATAATGTTGGGCATTGCATGTGACGTGTCTTGCGCCCACAAGAACTACTTTGCCCTGCCATTCCGTCTTCGTCTTCTTTCATTTCTAAGAGAAGAAAACTATTTATTTGTCTTCAATAGAAAATTATTTTCAGTTTAGTTTATTAAATGAAAGATCAAATTAAATACGGGGCGGATACATGGGCTAAGTAAAATTTCGTATGTTTTTGTTACTTTTCAACATCTTCACTTAAATTCTTGTTTTTTTTTTTTTTTTATGCTACTCCAAGTGTGAGTGAAAAATGATCCGGCTATGAAAACCTCACATTTCCTTTACGGAGCTTTAACTGTCACTAGCATTGGGTGTTGGGATCCCAATACCTAATATTGTGTAGTTACGTGATAATTTGAACTCTGTAAAAATAGAAGTGAGATTTTCTTAGAAAATTACGAGTGAAATCAGACAAAAGAAAGAGGGAAGGGAAAAAAAAAAGGGAAAAAAAGTCATAAAATATTGCTTGACAGTTTTCAAACGTTGTCCTTGATTGTTACACCATATTATTTTGAGAAATGTGCATCGAAATATAAAAATAAAAAGTATACAGTTGGCCGTACCGAATTCCAAGAAATCGTGGAATAGTGGTAGTCACATGTGGTATCCTAGGGGAGCATGTAGGTTAGAGGTAAAAGTATCCTAGTTGACATTATTTCACAAATGATTAATTCAGGACGGTTAAGGTTCCAATAAATGGTCGTTTAGGTTGATTTATAATTGATTTTATTTATAAATAAAAGTAATTATTATTTTTTTGACACGTGTAAGTATTTAAATTTGTCATATGATATTGATGAGATGTATATTTTAAATCATCACAATGTGTCATTAACAGCATTTGCCACGTGTCTAATAAAATACAATAATTACTTTTATTTATAAACATGACATAAGCCATCGCTCAATTTTCTATGCAGTGTGATGCAATTACATCGATCATCCACCAAGCAAATACTCTAGCCATGTATAATAATCTGTAAAGATGATAGTGTGATATATAGCACATCATACGACTATGTGACGTGTATCGAAATATATCACATGGTTGTGACATCCAGTTCACACTACATGACCATATAGCATGATGTCATATGTATGACACTACCTAGAACGGCACTACCATAATCTTAGTACCGATCTAGTGCCAAATATACTATATAGTGTCATACAACTATGTGACATGTATCGAAACACGCACATTGAAAAACCACAACCATATTGGCATGCTCTAATACACACAATGTAGACACGTATGACATTATATGGTGTCATACATTTGGCGTGTTTAACCAAAATCCATCAAATTTTAATCTCAAATATCTACCCTTCTTAAACTCTATTTTCTAGTTATATGTATGATTAAACATGCAATAAGATAGCCCACAAGCCCCTTGTTTTAATAATTATTTACCATGTGATATGTATAGGAGATCGGCACATGTTCAAAAGATTTTGTTATAAAATTTCTCACAAATTCTTTAACAATATCATACACATGAAAGTGGAGTAGGAGTTGTACAGCGGTTTGAACTCGATTCTAACATAACCATACTTCTAAGCAACAAGCTATATTTGCCCTTTTTGTCCTTTGTTTTTTCATACACCACTACCGACATGCCGTTAACCAATAAACAAAAAGGTTTTTAGTATGACATTCTAAAATATATGCAAGTAACTAAAATTTCTGATAAGAATTAATAAATCATAGGAGTACAAAGTTTCTAATAGAGTTTCCAATAAAATTTGCTCTTACAGTTTAATCCAGGTAATCCGTTCACGAGAACAAGATTGATCTAAATCAGATGGTGCGTTTTGAGAATCGAGACATGTAAAATTGATTCAAAATAGCTTCGCTATCCGCCAAGTTAGAGCTAGTTAGCTTAGCTACTGTGAGAAAGAAAGCGGAAAAAAAAGAAGGAAAAAAGGGTCTTAAACATAAGAGATGAAAATTTCCAAGTACCCTTCGTATGGCGTGGCACCAGATAGATATGATATATGATATAATATCAGTTGTCAATATAATTTTGAATGAGAGTGGTGATATTTAAATGGCAAGACAAATCACTGTTGGATACGTTAAAATATCAGGTAATTCAAGAGCACTTTAAATAGGATACTCCGAACCAATAAAAAACCTATATATAGCATTTGTGGTCCTATTTTAACAATAAATTGAGACCTTTAAATCCACATGTGAATTGTTAATTAGTGAACGAGGTTGGAGTATGGTACTCCTACAAGCATTTTGTTCGTTGGATAGCACCAAATATTAGAGCTTGCTTGATTCTCATTATTGGTCTAAATATAGAGAATTTATAATGAAGATAGAGGTATAATGTTTATCAAAAATGTTAAAAAACTTAAAATATATAGTTGTAATTGAGCCGTTATCAAATTAATAGTAAATAAAATTATAAATTGAAAAAATAATGAGAACCAAACAGGCTCTATAAAGTAGAGGAGGAGAACATGCTTTGCCGCTAAGAGAAAAACAGGTGGACAGGGTTTTCTTTATTTTTAGAGATCGATAACTTTATCCAATAATAAAGCCAGCACTGTTCCTACTATTACATAATCACCGCAAGTACATAGGACCCTCTTATAATCCCAAAGCAGAAAAAGCAAAAGAGAAATCAAGGGGAAAAAGCTACCTAGAGGGGGTAATTTAAGAGAAAATTCAAGTAAGGAGGTGGATTTTCCATGAAATTCAAGACAATGATGCAAAATGAGATGCAGCAAGAGGAGGCAACTGAAGCCCAACAGTCAATTACCCAATCTGGGCAGATTTCAGAAAGCATGAGCTTCAGTGGTGTATTGACCAATGAAGACGAGGAAATGACGAGATCTGCGCTCTCAACTTTCATGGCTAAGGAGGAGGAGATTCAGAAGAGGCGAACGGAGGTTAAGGAGAGAGTTCTAGCACAGTTGAATCGCATTGAACAAGAAAATAGGCGTTTAGCCACTATACGCGAGGTATTTACTTGTTCTGTTGCATTTTCATGGGGTTTTTTTTGTTGGATCTGCAAATAATCGGGAAGAGGGATTTAAAGACTGACATATTTGGACAAGCAAAGTGAAACTTTTATAGGGTTTTCGCGAACTTTTATATGGAAAAAGGGTTTTATTTTTCCATGCTTATGTTGTAGATATGCAATCTTGCTGTTTTTTTGTGAGATATTTTGGGTAAGCAGTTTCATGTTGGAACCTAGTTAAGGGGCCAATTAATTTTCTGTGAATTCGCATGGCAATAATTTGATGCTGTTTCAACTTTCTACCAGTGTTGGGCAGTTTGTGCAGAATGTATCAGTCAATATACACATTTCTTGCTGAATTCAGGCTCCTATTATAGATGATTATCTATATCCTGAAAGGCTAAAGGATGATTTTCTTTTTGTTCTATAATTAACAGAAAAATTGCTACTAGAAATTCCGATTATGGGGGATGTCTTTTGGGAAGAATCACGCCGTGCTACATATCTATATGCCTGTTAATAGCTATAGCTCAATTATCCGATTGATATGGATAATGTGAAAATATAAATGGATAATAAATTTCTGTAAATCAAACAAATGACTCTTCGGTTTTGTGCTAGTATAGCCTCAAACCAACTTCAAACTACAATTTTCAGGAACTCGAGGCCCTAGCTGATCCCTTGAAGAAGGAAGTTAACTTAGTTCAAAAGAAGATTGAAGCAGCCGACAAGGAGTTAAAAACCATTGGACAGACTTGCCAGAAGAAGGTAAAATTTGTTGACTGACTCTCCTGGCTACAAGACTAATTATTGATGCTCAAAGTTCCATCTCCACTGGAATTTCCCAGGAAGTTGATATTACCTGCTATTCACCACACAAATTTTGGAAATTCAATGTGTTATAACAGGAAAGAGAGTACAAAGAAGCCCTTGATGCTTTCAATGAAAAGAACAAGGAAAAAGTGCAGCTGGTTACGAGATTAATGGAGGCAAGTACAAGCACGTTTCTAATTTAACAATTCTGAGAGAAATTCCTATAGCTAGTTGAAAGATACCACTCCCTTGGGAAAATAAAATCTCTATCCTCTGTTTGAGGTGTGGTTCCACCCAAGTGTAGTGAGAGGTTTCTGGACATTACTGTACGATAAAGTGAACTCTTTTCTTTTTAGCTTAGGAGTGTGAGAGTTTTAGTGGAGCAGGAAGTAGAGTCGAGTTCACATTGGAGCTACATTTGGAGAACAAACTAGCGATTAAACGCTGGGCTTTAACCTGCTAATTCCAAGGAAACAGAGAAAATGATGTACCGTAACCTATAGTATTGATCTCTGTTGGAGGGGAATGTTGGGAAGAGAATCCTTTAAATCCTCCTATTGAGCTACTGTAATGCAGTTCAATTACTGATGCTGAAATAGTTTGTATGGCCCTTTTTAACTTGACTCTGGTTGTAATATGCAGCTTGTTAATGAAAGCGAGGGAGTGAGATTGCAGAAGTTGGAGGAGCTAAGCAAGAACCTTGAAACGGTACGCTTAGCCTAATGTTGACACTAATTATTAGGTTCGTGTAAAATGAAAGATACTCTATTTCAATAATATGTGAGTGTGTTTGGATTGAGATTGTTGTCATTGTTTTCTCATATGTTTAATTAGCTGTTTCTGTAACATTCTCTAATTATATAGGAAGGGCAATTTGCCCTGTACATTGTAGTATAGATTTTGTAACTAAAACTGGTTTCATCTTGGAATTCTTCTCATTTCCCTCTGCCTTAATACTTTGTGAAGGTTAAGGAAGAATAGCTTTTAATTCCTAGAGATAACCTTTTTTCCCCTTTTAAAGGAAGAATAGCTTTCAATGCTTTTAATTCCCAGGGATACTTTTCTTTCCTTTTTTTTTTTAATTATTATATAATTTGGGAAGACTTGGCAGCAGACTGTTTGTCTGTGGAAATTTTTGTTTGAATTGTCCCTTTCAGACTATAACCTGTTAAGTCGTTTACGAATAATGCAGTCAACATGCACTCATGTAATTGAGCTTAAAATGTTTACTAGAAACTATTCTCTATTGAACCCTCTTTTTTTTAAAAGAGAAAACTTCTAGGTAAGGTGTTTTAACATGGTATCAGGAGACAATGTTCTATGATCTTAAATTTTTTACATCACATTTCTGAATATTTTATGTATTTAGGCCTTTGATTAGGTAGGGAATTCACCCTAGGTATGAGGATATGCAGTGCAAATGCAGCATTAAAAAAAATCATCATATAACTGCGTAAGGTTTTAGATAGGTGGTGTTAAAATATTTTCATAAATGCATTTTCAACTGCTTGACATGTTGAATGTTTATAATTAGATGGCATTGAGACTTGAACTTTCTACAAATACCTGAGAAATATTAATACGTTAAATGTAAATCACTTGGAGCTTAAGCTGTTAGATGAGTGATTCAACAATCTTCACTAAAGTTGTTTTTGTAAGATGTTTACAGTTACATTTCTCGTCCTGGTTACATGAAAACTATTTTTTAACTTTCGTATTAAATTCTAGGCGAGAAGAGATGGTTGTTCTTCAAGTTCTCGCCGAGTAAACCAGAAGAGTTTGTTGAAAGATTGTTGTTGTTGAAGCTACAAAAGTCATTGATTAGGTTGGATGGAGCATTGAACATGTAGTATCTGACCATGTTTCAAGCTCATTAAGTTGTTAAATGTAGAGTGAAACTAAAGTCAAGTCTAATCTGATAGTTGATGATCTGACCATTCTTTTTTCTGTTCTCTCTATGTAATATATATATATGGTGTGACTCATGAAGTTTGTATCCTGCCCAAGTTTCTTCTATGTATTTAACTATGAGTGGAATAGTGTGCACAAAAAGGTACCTCATTTGTCAATTCAAGCACCCACAAACTAACCAGTCAATGATGACCTTCTTAAACAATGTCTTGCAACTGGAGTTCTTAAGCCAACCATTCTAATAACCACAAACTAACCAGTCAATGATGAACATTATATATTATGTTGACTATGAATTGTCTGTACCCCCAGGAATGAAGTAAATAACTTGTGATTTGTGAATGGAGACGAGACCGCAGCTGAAACATTCTGCAATGGCTTCCACTAAACGTGGGTGGGAAACAGATCTGACCCTTGTCGCTATTATTTAAGCACTTATAGCATGTTTGGTTCCTTGAGATTGAAAACATTGAATTGTACTATAAATAGAATTATGCGAAGGTTTAGATTTCGTCTCTATTTTAATAATGTCTGGTATGGGTTTTTTCTATGGCCTTCTTGCTGTTCATCCTGTTGCAAGTAATTAGAAATGATTGACACAGTTACATACCCTTAATAGTGTTCTGTATCTATTTCAAAATAGAAATAAGTCAGCTTGTTCAAATTCATATATATATATATATATATATTTAAAGAATATTCTTCTAGCACCCATGTGGGTGCCTTTGTGGGCTTGTGGCTGTGTGGTGTGCATGCATGCTGCCACATTGCCATAACTGCACCCATAGTGATATACGGGTTAGTATGATCGAGCGCCATATATATAACACCATATGGTGTTGGATCGGGGCTATTCATATGGATGCTAGAAAATCTTCAATTTTTTGGCAAGTCAAATCTACCAAAGAAGTCACTTCTAAGTTTTTGCTTGTTCCATTTTTGTTCTGGCTTCTTTTTTGCTTGAGCAGTGATTCTGCCTGTCATTTGCACTATTCATCGTCTCTTGATTTACAGGTTTTGGCACTTAAATTCCAATGTGTGTTCAAGGGCGGGGGCTCTGTTTCTTGTCATTTGTATTTTCTCGTGCTCTCTGGATGTACAGGTTTTGGCACTTCAATTCCTATGACTTATGCCTTCTTGTGTGTGTCTGTCGCTTTTCATCCTTTTGCTTCTCAATGACGGATTTAATTTTGTTGAGAACAAGAATACATGAAAGCTTCTCGACAAGGGATTAATTTTTGTGGATATCGAAGGAAGTGGATCTGATAAGAAAAGGCTTTGTTATATGTGAGAAAATTATGCTGCTCCACATGAGACAGGAGTAGCCTGGGTACAGCCCGAGCTGAACTAAACCTTCCGTGCTTCTAAGTTTCTCGCAAGCACACCCGTTGCTTGTAGAGATGTAAATAAGCTGGTCCGTAAGCCTAAGATTTTGGTTCTGAGATGGGATCGAGCCTTTTTAGGCACAAGTGGTTCGACATGAGGTCGAGTATTCAGGCACAAGCTGGAGAAAGCTTGAGCGGAGCTTAGCTCGACCCGTTCTCTACAAATAAGGCTTGATCCAAACTAAAGCTCAGGCATTAGATGGTTAAACTGGCTTCGATAGGAGCCTTAGTTTACTCTCCTTTTTTATTAATTAATAAGTATATATTGAAAATTGAAACCAACAAGTGGAATTTAGAGGAATTAAGGGGTAGTCCGAGTGGAAAAAAGACCTGACCTTTTTTACCAGGGTGATTTGGGTTCGAAACCCCACCATCCCTAGCCCATCCCCTTTGTAAATGAAAAAAAAAAAAAAAAAGTCGAATTTAGGCCATATACCATATTTTTTGAACTATTTAGAGAAAAAGGTAGTCGTTATTGTTATTTTTAAAGCTCAGGCATTAGATGGTTAAACTGGCTTCGATAAGGAGCCTTAGTTTACTCTCCTTTTTTATTAATTAATAATAAGTATATACTGAAAATTGAAACCAACAAGTAGAATTTAGAGGAATTAAGGGGTAGTCTGAGTGGAAAAAATATCTGACCATTTACCGGAGTGATATGGGTTCGACTCCCCACCATCCCCACCCCATCCCCTTTGTAAATGAAAAAAAAAAAGAAGTGGAATTTAGGCCATATACCATATTTTTTGAACTATTTAGAGAAAAAGGTAGTCGTTATTGTTATTTTTAAATTTTAGTATGGTAGTTATTATTAGTATTATTATTCATCACATTTATTTGTTTGGATAATACCTATCTTGGCAAGTTGTTATTTTTAAATTTTAGTATGGTAGTTATTATTATTATTCATCATATTTATTTGTTTGAATAATACCTATTTTGGCAAGAATGCGCACCCACTGCGTACCCCAGCAACGAGCTTGAGCTTTTCATGGGCTGGCCCGCGGGCCAGTTCGGTTTCTGTTCCTGCCTGTTGGTGGGGATTTGAGATTTCTAATTTTAACTTTTATTTTGAGGCGGGTTATTTTAAAATGTGAGTAGATGTAGATGTTAATAGTGTATTATTACTAAACAATAATAATTATTGTTGTTGTTGTTGTTGTTGTTATTATTATTATTATACCGGAGGTCAATTTTCATTCTTTTCTTTTTTCCTTTTTTTTTTTTTGACGGGAACTTCAATTACGCTTCAGTTCTTAGTTTAGTAGCTCTTGTATTATCAGGGACGGATTTAATATTTTTATTAACACAGGCTGTAATATAAACAATACCAAACGACTAGATCTAAGATAAATTTTCTTTAAAAATTTCAATGTAAAATTTCTTTTGGGCAGGCATGGGCTTCAGGGCTAAATCCGTCCATGTGTATTACTATATCCACAAGATATATTACTGTAACTTTATGTATCATTCGCGTATGAATGAAATCAAAGCGTAATTCAATCAATTATTAGTTGACATTAAAAATAATATGATAAAGTCCATAATTAGGTAGCAACACCCCCCCCAAAAAAAAAAAAGAAAAAAGCCTACCATATGAGCTACACCCAGGCTCGACTTGAACCATGCGTTTAATTAGCTGATAAGAATCGTCATGATTGTCTTAACTTGCAAGCCAAGCTCAAGTTCACCTGACCTACTTCGAGCCTCCAATTGCTCTTAAATGAATCAACAAAGAATGATGAATGCAAAGTTTAATTGTCAATACAGAATCAATTACTATGTTTATGTTACATAAAATGAAGTAAAACAAATTGGTTTATAAACGATTGGCAAAATAAAATACTCCTTCCGTCTCATAAAGATATTCCCCGTTTCCTTTTATAAGATCGGAAGAGCACACGTCTGATATCAAAATATATTCCTCTTTCTTTAATTAAATTTTTAGTTTTCGAATATACCATTATTTATAGTATATGGAAATCAACAATAAAAAAGAAATAAACTGAAATATTAAGTAAAATAAACGGTGTATTAGGAAATATATTCTCCAATGATACATTTCCAATAACATTAATTAAATTTTCTTAATCTATGTGAAAAACTAAAAGGGAATATCTTTGTGGGACGGAGGGAGTATGAGAGTTAATTAAAGCTGTATTAATTATTTATCTACTAAAATGCAAATAGCTGTATAGTGTAGATTACTAGGATTAGGTTAATTAATTAATCAACTTCATTAATGGGTCGAAAGATTCACTTAAATGCTTAACTGTCCTATTCCCGACAAAGGACGGGAAAAAAAAAAAAAAGAAAATGAGAAAAGGACATAGAACCCTATAGAAATTTTAATGCATAAAGTATCAATCTGTGTATCTAAAGACAGTTCGGTTCATGGATTAATCTGTGCGATTTTTTTTTGTTTGTTTCATCGGATTATTATATAAGTTTTTTTGTTTGTTTCATAGGATTATTATATAATAATGTTGAGAACTGGAAATTGAAACATTTACAGCATGCATGCAGTTTGCTTGTAGGCTGCTCCTTATTTTTGTCTCCTTGTTGCCTAATTTCCATTTATATATATATATATATATATATATATATA
>CAVNYN010208381.1:0-13712 GCA_963692815.1 Nyctanthes arbor-tristis | reverse complement strand
TCAGAGTGAATCCGAAATTGGATAAATCTAAGAGAACGATTACCAATTCATCTTGCAAAATTGCAGTCTGAGATTTGAGGGGACACTTAACAATTCAATAAATCAATAATTTAAAGAAAAATAAGAATCAGAAATCCTTACTCGATGCAGAGATGGAGTGAAATTGGGGTTTGGAAATCAAAATGGGTTTCGGACGAGACAGAACATGCTTCAAAGGGTGAAAGCAAGGGAAGCTAACAAAAAATAGCATGGAAATTTAGTAGTAGACCACTTTCCTGCAGTGGTTCTGACCGTAGGATTCTATATTCCAAACTTCTTGTCATCAGGATCCATCAACAAGCTATGAAATCATCCAAAAGGAAAAAGAACCATCAGGATCTATTAGCAAGTTCTTTTTACGCATAAGTTTTGAAAACATTTGATAAAATTAAGGAAGAACAAACATTCAAGCAAAAAGCAGACAATCAATTCAACAAAAGGCAAACTTTCAAATGTTATATCTTAGGAAAAACAACATAAACCGATAAGTAATAAATGAACAAACAAAAGGCATCCAGGTCCACCAATTTAAAGAACAACCATAGCCATACTACTTGGAATTCTGAAATTATAGTAAAAAACTTGCCCCAAAAAAATTGAAAAAAAAGGGCAGGAGCTTCAACCTGAAGTTTCCCATTGTTCCGAAAAGACAGAGAGATGCCCACGAATCAGCCAAAGAAATCCATAAAAAGTAACAGAGATCGGAAGAGCACACGTCCACATCCTAAAAACAATGAGCAAATCGGCAAAGCATCAAACCCAAATGGAAAAAAAGAAAAGGGGGGGAAAAAGTACTGTATGTAATAGAAGTGGAAAAAGAGAATGGCCAAGAACGGCAAAGATATTAGTATCCAATTCACAAAAAAAGTCTAACAAAAAAAAAATGAGAAAATGAATCACTATATCCAGTTCTTTGTGTTGGCCATAATGCATTAAATGCCAGATGTTGAAAAACCAAATAATTACAATATTGGCCTATCGACAAAGATAAATAGATAATGTATTAAAAGAGAAAGCCAAGACACAAGTGATAATCCTTCCTATTTGGTAAGCCGTAAGCAACAAAGTGTCAAATTATAATAGTTACACCAAACTAGTCGTGTAAAAACAAACATGTTTCATCCTAAAACTTATCATGGTTATACCAGTTCTAAGCATAGCTAATCCAAAAATCACAATAGCTCAAGGGAATCTCTCAGTGGAAATTTTATTCACAGGTTCTGGATTATGGGATTCTTGCTGTAGTCTAACTCATCTTGAGTCCCCAATATCCCCACCAAAAAAAAAAAAAATAAATAAATAAATAAAAATAAAATTTACAATAAACAAAATAAACCCTAATCTTATCCCAGAAACATTCACTACGATGAATAATTTGGATTACCCAACAAAGCAATCTTACTATAGAATAACCACTAACGAAAAAAAACCGGGTCATAGCTTCTAGTTGTTATATGGTTACAGCATAAACTTAATTGAGACATTTCCTCAAACAGTGGAAGGATGCTTTCAAAACAACAATCGGTGAAACACCGATATTTGAAGAATACTTAAGCCACCCAGATTAAGGTTTTGCGCAATATTACGATAGAGTAACCGGCTAATTAAACTACCACTGGAGTTCAATTATACTTCAAAAAACTGAAGATAATCCAAGCTTATATGAGCCACCCAGATTAAGGTTTTGCGCAATATTACGATAGAGTAACCGGCTAATTAAACTACCATTGGAGTTCAATTATACTTCAAAAAACTGAAGATAATCCAAGCTTACATGCCCCGGTAGCCTCTCGATGCTTGAGGCCAATGTTCCGGAAATTCTCAACCTCTTTGGGAGGCTTCCAGGTTCGGGGCTATCAGCAAAGTAACTGAAAAAATGACTGACACAGAAAACAATTTGAAATTTTCATAATTTTCAGTTTCTGACCCTTCAGGTTTCAATAATTTGCAAAGTGTTTGGCAACTGCATTGATTATAATATGAGACGTGACATTATTTTATTAGTTGTTTTTATAACAAATAAATAATTGTCGCTTGATTTTTTTTTTAAGATCTTAAAAAAATAAAATTAATAAAATAATGACGTGTGATAAATTATGATCGAGATTATAATCCGTTAAAATTGCTAAACACTTTGTTGGCTTTGAACTTCAAAATTCTCTCTGCGCGATTTGGATCACAGTGAGAACTCACTGCATGGTTTTGGGAAGGCGTAATTTCCCATTTCATCCCCTACCTTTGCACTTAGTGTTGTTTTGAGCCTTACTTTTTCATAAATCACACAAATAGTTCCTTCTTACTTTTTTTTTTTTTTTTTTTTTTACGGATTTCTTCCATTATTCCATTAACTTATTGGTAAAATTACCTTTATGTCCCTAACTCAATTAAATTAAAAGTAAAAAAATATAACTAAATATATAATATTCCTTTCACAAAAAGAAAAAAAATAATATTTAAAAAAGAAAAACACCCACTCACACCAACATTCACATTGACATAAATGGCAGTACTCTAGCGGCCAACTTTCCCTTAAATGTAAATATGGGTATTCTATTTAATGATTTTTACTTAATTTTAAGTTTAAAAGTTAACGCATTATAGAAACTATCTGTGTTTTTAGTTGAAATAAAAGTTAAAGGCCAATAAGGCTTAACCCATTTGATTAGAGAGTTAAGCTAAGGTGTGGTCCCAAGTTCGATTATCTATATGTGGATTTTTCTACAATTTATTTGTATTGTGTATTCCTTTGTATCGAGGGTTGTATTGTTGATCTTCTCTATGCTATGTTTCAATAAAGGATATGCCTATACGTATTTTTATTGCTACAATACAAATTTGTAATTATACCTTAAAAAAAAAAAAGTTAAGGTGGTATCCAATTCTTGATTTATACAAAAGTAAACTAAAGAGTAACAAATAGGAGAAATTGTTACTTTCAAAAACAGAGAGATTGTTAGATTGTCTAAAGGAACTCACTCTTTATTATGTTTAAAAATAATCTCTATTTAGTAGAATATACCCTTAAAAATAGAAAGGCTGTTATTATTGGAGATATATGAATTGCTACTTCGTGGTTGGAGAAATAATAGCTTGCAACTTGAGTTGTGCTAATTGAACTAAAACAAAAACAAAAAATGAATAAAATTAACATGTGAGAGGCCTTATCTTTTAACGCATCAAATCACTTTTACCTCAACGATAAACGCGCGTCCTCTTTTTTTTTTTTTTTTTTGGTTGCCTTCACTTATCGCAACATCCTCTATATTTAACAAAATATACATATTATTATTTTCTTTTTTTTTTGAAAATTATATATTATTATTTTCAAATTTGCGTATGTATCTAATCTTCTCTACTTTTCCTTCTCTCTCCCCATTCAAATTTTCTATTAATTAACGAATATCTCTTTCTCTGTCTCTTCCAAATGGGAAAAACTTAGGTACGACAGATGTACCACCTAGAGTATTTTTTACCCATAGTTGTATTACATATATGTCTACATTTCATTTGAAATAGTGTCCATCTCATTTAAAGTTATTATTTAATTTTTGAGATAACAATTGAAATGAAAGAGAGTAAAAATGGGAGTCTTTTGGTGTGAATTGTATTTTTATGTTAAAACTTGTGTAGTATAACTTATTAATATGCAAAGATTGGTAGGGACCTACAATAGCAACAAGTAGATTGTTCTAGCAATCAGAAGAGCACGTATTTCGATTATATCTAAGTCCTCTCCTTTTGCTCCATCTAAAAGTTCCCAAATAAAGTTGTGCACAAGGTTTGTTAATACAAGTTGATGTAGTTCACGATCAAGCAATAGACTTTTTGGATTGTCAGGATCGTATGTAGTTTTGGCGATCGTATCAACTTCAAATAGCTAAAAAATCCGCGTTCCGTGTTTGCCCTCCCCCAATTATACCATTCTGGAAAGCTCTCGATGAGACAGACAATACTAGTTGCTTTGCCATGACGCATGCCGGATTTCGGGTAGAGGTCATTTAGAGGTTAAAATCACGTTTTTCTATTTTGGGTCATTGTTTTTTTTTTTTCCTTTGCTACTTTGTAAGTCCAGTGTATTAAGGGACTGTTAACCCATTAGATTTATTATTATTTATTTCGCTTGAACAAGTTGTAGGGTTCCTGGTCGATTTCGAATAAGAATTAAGAGTCTTTAGATTTTGCAATCCAGAAGTTTGTAGATTCGTTCTACATCACGAGTTCAACCGTCACGATATCTTGAGAAATTTATCACCGAACAGATCCTTGTACCACATCCAAATGGAATAAATTCGAAATAGAGCCTCTAGGGTCTATCAAAGAATCCAAGAATCTTCTGGCTCAAACTTATCAGGTTCCACTACAAAAATTGGGGGTTTTACTCACACATGAGTTAAGTGTGAATAAGTATGGGTATCGGTCTGTAAAGAAAAGTCTTTACCCACACATACATCTATTTGTGGGTAAACCTCACATTTTACCAACAAATACATGGGTAGCTAAGCATTATAATATGTGTAGTTAATGTCTCTGCCTATACAATAACGGCGTAGATGATGATGTGATGATTGATTTGGCATGGCATGGATAATGATGTGGCATTTGCGTTGTCGGGTTTTACGCCATAGATTGTGACATGTCAGCTAAGGTGGCAAGTTACTCATATGTATAGCATATAGAGAAAAGCCATACCTAAGAAATACGAAGAGGGAAGTAGCTGACCAACATTACATCATGTATGTTAAGGCATCTCAATGCAATCAAACCCTCCAAAATACCCAAAATCCTTTGGTTTTTACTCAAAATTCTAAAACATTTTAATACTAAAATTACGTGTTACTACAAAGATTAATCATTAGTCTTACATTTGAATATGTAGTTGATTATCGAAGTCCAAACACTAAAAGATCAATCTTATATCACTTCATTATTTTGTTTTTCAAAGGAACTGAGATGAAAAGTTCAAATGTTATTTTATTTTCATATTTAATAAAGAAATGACCAAAGTGCAAATCAAATAAATATTGAACAGTTAGTTGAGCCTTTCAAATTTTTGGTTTATCAAATCTATGTCTAGAATTCAATCATAGTAATGGATATTGTATATTGTCTAGGAGAAAAATAATAGGTTTCAAGAGCCAATTTATGAATTGTTTAGATTATAAAGAAAGGTGTAAATGGAAATGATAATATTATAATGGCAATAGAGTTTTGATAGCTTATATATAGCAAGTTAAAAAATTACAAACAGTACGATAAATAATACACATTTTAAGATTAAAATTTGCTTCTTCCATAATTAATTCAAACTTCACGTTGTCAGTGTTGCTCTGAAGAGGAGACACTGGAGCATGTTTTCATTGGCAGCCCAGTGGCTGATAGAATGTAGTAGCATTTTTCCTCTATCTTCCAGGTTTCTCATCTTGTGACTGACGGTATTCAACATCGTTTTCAGA
This sequence comes from Nyctanthes arbor-tristis, assembly GCA_963692815.1. Taxonomy (NCBI): domain Eukaryota; kingdom Viridiplantae; phylum Streptophyta; class Magnoliopsida; order Lamiales; family Oleaceae; genus Nyctanthes; species Nyctanthes arbor-tristis. Next base: position 8,220 of record CAVNYN010208381.1, on the reverse strand, counting down.
GATGACGGTTTTCTGGACATGCTATCAGATGCGGCAAATTCGCATCATTGTGCCGCTTTTTGTGTTCTGGTGCTTGTGGAAGGTACGAAATGATGCGAAATACAGAGGCATGGCTGTTGATGCTAGGAGGATTATCTGGTGTGTGCATCAAACTATATCTTTTCTTCACATTGGCAAAGCACTTCGCTTCACTCACAAGAGAGGGGACACTGATCTAGTTTCCAGATTTGGCATTTCTGTTTCCTTTCCCTCTCCTTCCCTTCTTTTTTTGGTTTTTTAGCGAAGACCATTTGTAGAATTTCACAAGGTGAACACAGATGGATGTGTTGTTGATGGGAGAGTTGGTAGAGGTGGTATTACCAGGGACTCTAGAGGCACTATGTTCGAGCATTTTCCATTGATTATGGGGATTGTATGATTTTGGAGGCTGAGTTTCGTGCTATCCTTGATGGTATTTTACTGGCCAAGCCGCTTAGTATCTCAGGTTTATGGGTGGAAACTGATTTTGCAGTTGTTATCCATTGTATTTTTTACAGAGGTTGTTCTTAGAATCTTCATATCATTATTCAGCACATTCGGAAACAGTTGCACTTTAACAGAGATTCACTTTCGCATATTTTCTGAAAGGACAACTAGGTGACAGATCCTCTTGCTTCGATGGCTAGACCAAATAGATTTACATAGAGTATGCAGTTCACGATCTGCCTTCAGCGGCTTGTAGACTTCTACAGATGGACCGTCTTGGTTTTCCCTCTGTTAAGGGTATATAGTTTAGCTTAATTATTTAGTTTTTGAGTCATGTGTATAGTTACTCTATTTATTGTTTTATTTCACTCTTACTGAGTCCAGTGTTAGGGAGGAAGTACCTCTTTATTTACTGTTTTCATTTATTATATATTCAGTTGGAGGTCAGATTTTATATCCTCCTAGGTTGTACCATTTTTTGATATATAAATAAAAATGGTAGGGAGATTCAAAACCCCCACCAGTTAGGTAAGGCAGACGCCTAAAAAAGACGCTATAGCCTAGTTAATGCTTTGATTAAAAAATTAATTTGAATAAAACAAGTAATATTACAGTTTTTGCATTTCCCTCTTACACTTTGTGGCTTAATTCATTACTAGTTTGTCAAAAAAGATGAATAATAATGTGGAAATAAGATGAAAAATAATAAGGAAATTAGAAATCTGAATTTGTAGGAAACTACCGAACAACATTGTTCTCGGTTTCTTAATATTTTACTTTCAAAGCTGTAAAAGCTTGAAAACATGTTTCCACCTTCCTTGCATTACATGCACGCGCGCGCGCGCACACACACACTCTCTCTCTCTCTGAGAGTAAAGGGATAGAATGTGGTCGCTAGAAAATATATGAATATGTTGGTTCCTTTAGGATCCATTGTCTCTGCTTTTGTTCTGTTTAGTATGTTCTCTATTTCATTTTCAACTTTTTCTGTTTCTCACCTCTTTTTATAAATCTCAAGTCATATTTCTTCTATAAGTGAGTTAATTCAAGTTAATTGAAATTTTGATCCATTAATTTACTATATTTTTGTTAGCCTAACTGGAGAAGGAGAAAAGATTGAAAGGGAACTTTTTTTTACTATTCGGGTACTCAAAATGTACCCCTTTATCCTTCCTTATCAGAGAAAGGCTCTTTAAAAAACTTGGCTTAGAGCTTGTTTGATTCCCATTATTTGTCTAAATGTGAGGAAATTATAATGAGGAAAGAGGTAGAATGTGTATTAGAAATATAAAAATATTTGAAATGTGTGGTTGTAATTGGGCAGTTATCAAATCAAATGTCAAATCAGTTGTAGGTAAAATTATAAATTAGAAGAATAATGAGAATCAAACAAGCTCTTAGTTTTTATTTATTGAAAAAGGGAGAGTGAGGGGAAACGGCATGGAAGATTGATCCGTTTAGACTTTCAGGCCCTTCATCTTTTTGAATAAAGACCTGGCTCAGCTCACGTCGTTCCAACAACTGGTGGGAAGCACCTCAGTATACAACCGCGTGCAGTAACTGGAAGTCCTATTACACTTACGACCAACATAAAAAAAAAAAAAAAAGTTTCTCTATGGCCTCCTCATTTTGAGAATTATGGCTTTTGTGTCGACCCCGGTAACAAAGAAGGAATCTATAAAAACTTAGGATCCGACACCATGATAAAATTTTATTTCCAAAGTTTTGGCTCTGTTGTTGCTGGTATTGCATTGGAGTCTTGGTGTTTGCTGACATATTCCTATAGAATCTCATGTATTCTTATTAATATAACTTTGGAAACAGAAAATGAAACATGTGTTCAAATAAGTATAAATAAAAAGGCACTACACATTTCTACTCATGTAATAGAACATTATAACCATTTTGATGAAATAGTGATACACATTTCTTGATAATTTCTAGAATAATTAAGAAAATAAGCATTCTAGAGTGATACTTATGCACTAAGTAAATCAGGAATTGTCTAGAATGATGAAAGAAGTTGCCATATTAGGAAATTTCTAGATAGTGAACTAAGACCACAAATGCAATGATCCTTCTAGTGTATGAATTTAGACCACAAATGTAATGATCTCCACCGACATCATTTGCCTATATATAGGCATGCATGTATCCAAATTGAGTGCGTGGAAAAATTGCATGAAATTTTGAGTGAAGAATTTGAGTAAAAACTTTTCAGTGAGAAATTTTATTCCTACCAATTACTAAAAACTTTCCATGTTTCTAATTCTCTACTTATCCCAATTCCCATACTCCAATTACTACTACAGTAGTACTTGAAAACCAACAAGTGGTATCAGAGCTTTGTTTCGACAAATATTGGGCTTACGGCGAAACTATGACCGACGCATTCCAGTCATCAATTCCAATCCCTACCATCCAAGGCGATAACTATGATTATTGGTCAATCAAAACGAAGACCTACTTTTCTGCTCAGAATTTATGGGATATTGTTAGTACTGGGGATATTATCCCAGACGGCATTTCCTCATTAATTACAGCACAAAAGAAGGAATTTAAATAAAATCAGATAAGGATGCTATGACTCTCCTTGCTTTACAAATGAGCTTGACCGATGAATATTTTCCAAGGATTATGGGATGTGAAAGTGCTAAGAACGCTTGTGATAAATTGCTGGAGGAGTTCAAGAGAAGTGATTAGGTAAGTACTTGCAAACTTCAAACTCTAAGGAGAAAATTTGAAAATTTAAAAATGAAATATTCTAAGACCGCAAAACAGTACTATTCTACAATTGATGAAGTAGTGAGCCAGCTAAGATCCTATGGAGAACAAATTTCTGAAAAGAAAATTGTGGGGAAATTTTTAATTACTTGCACAGAAAAATATGATCCAATTATGCAGCTACAGAAGAATCAAATGATATAAAAAAATTAATAGCTAGAGAATTAATAGGATCACTAGAGGCTCATGAACAAAGATTAGAAGGGCAACAACCAATTGAATTGGAAAATGCTTTTTAGTCTAAAATAAACATGCAGTCTCAGAAATTTAAAGAAAGTGAGAAGAATTTCAAAGAATATTCTAGAAATATAAATGAAGATGAAAATGATAGTAGTAATGGCAAATTTCCTCTATGTGGGACTTGCAAAAAAATCATTTGGAGAAAGATTGTTGGTATAAAGGTAAGCCACAGTGCAAAAATTGCAAAAGGTTTGGACATGAAGAAAAAACTTGTCGTTCCAAACAAGGTCATCAAGCAAATTTTTCTAAATAAAAGGATAGGAAAGAAGTTCTTTTCTATACCTCCTGTAAAAGTACTACAAAAGAAAAGCATGATACTTGGTATATAGATAGTAGCTGTGATAATCATATGATAAAAGATGAAAATATTTTCTACAGCCTAGATAAAATAAAGACTAATAAAAGTTGGGAATGGTAAATTTGTTGAAGCAATAGGCAAAGGTACTATTGCTAGTTAAACGAAAAAGGGAAAAAGGTATATTAAAGATGTGATGTTGGTCTCGAGTATAGACCAAAATCAACTAAGTGTTGGCCAGATGATAGAAAAAGGATATGCAGTACACTTTGAAGGGAGCTACTACACAATATATGACAAATACGATAAATCTCTTGTGATCGCAAAAATAAAGAAGGAAAATCGATGTTCTCCTATCCAAATGAAATACTCTACTGGTAATGGTAGCTGCAACCGAGAGACAGGCCAAGCCAAAAGAAAAAATCTGAATATCCTGACACTCCCAGTAAAACAAATGTGAAGAATAGATAGTCTCACCACATCAAATAAAGACAAGGGGACCCTTAGAAGAGTCCACATCTAGTGAGATAAGAAGGTTATCAGACATTTACAACACATGCAATCTGACGATCAATGAGCTAGAAAAGCTACAAGGAAATATCAAGATGAGCAAATATGGGCGAACAACAAGAAGCCACAGAAATTTATTCAAACATGAGGCACAGGCAAACAAGAAGCAAGGCAGAGCTAAAAAGCAATATTTCCACAAAGGCACTACTACAAGCCAAGTTCGAGGCACGACAAGACATGACTGGACCTATTCAAATAAGCATCAAGAAGGAGTGATGAAAGAGTGGTGCACATTTCTTGATAATTTCTAGAATAATCAAGAAAATAAGGATTCTAGAGTGATACTTATGCACTACCTAAATTAGAAATTGTCTAGAATGATGAGAGAAGTTGCTATATTAGGGAATTTCTACATAGTGAATTAAGACCACAAATGCAATGATCATTCTAGTGTATGAATTTAGACCACAAATGTAATGATCCCCACCTACATCACTTGCTTATATATAGGCATTCGTGTACCCAAATTGAGTGAGTGGAAAAATTGAGTGGAAAAATTGCATGAAATTTTGAGTGAAAAATTTGAGAAAAACTTTTGAGTGAGAAATTTTTCTCCCACCAAATACTAAAAAATTTCCATTTCTCTAATTCTCTACTTATCCCAATTCCCATGCTCCAATTACTGCTGCACCAATACTAAAAAACCAACACATTTTCACAAGAAGATTAGCACAGATGCCACAACAAAGTACATTGCAAAATCTGCTTCAAGAGGTGGACTATTCCACGTTCTTAAGAATTAAACCAAGACAACAAAAGATGCATTTTCAGACACAATCTTATTTCAAAACAAGATCCAACTAAATTAAACAATGTAAAATTACTGTAACGGCCACAAAATTGCTTCTCTATCTTTTAAGCTTTCAGCCAATTGTAGCACGACGTCATGAACCTCTCCAAAACGGTTAGAAAAATAATAGTTTTCAAGAACCAATTTATGAACTATATAGATGATACAGAAAGTGCAATCACTTGTGTATGAATCCTCGGTCAAGCGAATTCAAAGTTGGAAATAGAGTAAGATCGAGAGAGACTAAGAAGTTGTTGAGGGGCAATACACTGGACTTTAGGCTTAAATTGTCATGCCCCCGTTAATTTTACAATATTTTTGAAGATCTTATATTGATTTACGAATTCCATAGCGGAAGTTTTAATATGAATAGCAGGGATAGGACGTACAAAACAAATAAACAGCTTTTGGCTTGATAAACTAATTATTTAAACTAACAAGTTGTTATATTTAAAAGAATCCTTAAACTTAATTTTCCAATAAAATGCAAAGAATAGAACAAGTTGTAGTTATAGAGATATTTTATTGATTACCAAAACTAATATTCCAAGACAAATTATTGGGAAGTTATCATATTGAAAGTTGATTTTCTAATTGATAGAAATACATTTATAAAAAGTGGGCATACTTATTAATACAAAAAGCATTAAATTCATAGTAGCTTCAAAGATAGGTTTTGCCCACTACATGCAAAACTCTATTCCCGTACGTGAGAATGCTCCAACTCATGGCTTGCCTTGCTTTTTAAATATCATATCTTCAATCATCTATAAAAATTGTAGAATAAGGGAATGAGTACGAAGTACTCAATGAGTAACAAAACCCTTAGATTCACCCTTCAATTAAAGATTTATTTCAAAGAAGATCGTTGAATGTACAAAGTTTTTCAACGCACAAGAGGGCCCTATCACTAGTTAAACTACTACCCGTAGTACGTGCAAGAGTCATATCAATTCAATCAATTTAATCGTGGTCATGTATAATTAAGTAGATCCACAATTAACCCCGGTTGACCCCTACCGGAGTTCCAAGCCAAGAGTATTATCAATCCAATCAAACCATACTAGTTTTCCCTATCCCGGAGTCATTGGATAAGTTGTAGTATAGAAATAATTCAAGCAAACCAATACAAGACGGGTAGAGCAACTAGTGATTCAAATGCAATAAATCAATCTTTCTTTTTAATGCATCAAATCCATGTTTGTCTCGTGAAATACTTCAATTAAAACCACGCTTATCGTATCAAAATATTATAAATGTAAAAGGGCATCAAAGCATTAGTTACTCACCTTAAAGATTTCTCGAATAATCTCAAGTAGAAAAGCGTCATTAAAACCTTGATAGTCCTCAATTAAAACTATTTTTTTGAACTATAATTCTTCTATATATGGTAAGAGACCATTTTCAAAAGGCAAATAGAGGTTTTGGTGGGTATTGGACGAATTTTGGGGTTTGGGAGCAAAGGGGATGGTTTTGGAGTTTGAGGACCCAAGAGCCCTATGTATAGTAGTTGAGATTCAATTGTTTTTAATAAAATTTGAGTTTCACCAATCACATCTCAGCACGTGGCGCAATGTAGTGCCGTACACTTGGAGGAAAATTGCTCGAGCAATCTTTATACTTTGGGTTGCCTTATAATTAAGTCATAATGTTTTGATTCTCATTACTTGAGCCCTTTCACTTTATAGGGTTTTACAATTAGGTTATCAACTTTCAAAATATTAACTAATAACCACATTCTTTACTTCTAAGCTTCCTTGAGTCACAATTCTTTGAATTCTTGTGACATTTCAAACAATTTCGATCATTGTTAACATAACGTTTGCATTACCAATAGCAAACTCATGCGATTATACAATCATTATCAATAAATTGTCAATAACCACATTCGAATTCCAATTCATTGCCCAAATATCAATTATGTTCAATAATCTTGTTCCAATTCTTGACATTTATTTTCGTAGGAACCTTGCAACCTTACAATGAAGGCAATTCCATTTGATCACGTTGTCACATTCCCACTCTTGGCATTTATTTAAGTGACAAACCTTATATCCTTTCAATTGATGCAATACAATTACATTATTACATTTCTAATTATTGACATTCTTGTAACTTCACGATTCAATGAGGTTATAGGATCACATTCTACTTCTTAACGTTAGATCGTGTAACCTTTCAAGTAATTCTCAATCATTGTCAAAATATCATCCTTTATTAAATTTTCACGGGTTGTTACATAAACTCTGACACCAGTGATTGTCAACTGATGGGGGGAGGTGCTGGATATTAGTTCGCATAGGAATAACGATGAAGGAGAGGTGGGAGGGTTTCGGGAATCTGATTGAAGAAATTTGGGGGTAGGGGCTCTTTTTTATTTATTTATTTTTCTAAGATGTTTGGAAAATTCTTTTTGTAAGTTTTTTTAATACTATTTGTATGTTATGGGAAACATACGTCACATTGACCCATATTAGAGCTATACAAACAGTTGGCACATATAAAACTTGAAAGACTTACCTATACATGTATAGACATTTATGCTTATATGTGGGTAATGTATATATGTGGGTAATGTATATATGGTTTCTCACTTTTCCTATAAGTTGCGGTGATTGTACGTCATATTGGTGACATATAAGCAGTTAGTGTACATAAAATTTAAAGAATTACTCACACATAAATTATATGTATAATTATGTATGGATAATGTAAATAATAAAAAAATTCACATCACCTTTATTGAACAATTAAAAGCTTCTGCCCAGTTCGAAAATTGCGAGCTTTTGTCTCACCAAATTCAAATGCAGCTAAAAGTCTTTTCCAACATATAACAAACATCAAATAACAAACCAATTACACTTATTAAATTACCTACACATATTAGAATTATGTGTAGTTAAATACCTACACATAATGTATGTCAAATTTTCTAAGGAGATTGATCAGGCTCTATTCACTCACGTGGCGGCGATCTAATAAATGCAACCCCACATTCAATCTCCTTAGAAGAACTGTATTATATGTAGCTATTTTATGTGTGGGTAAACGTCTATTTTCTTGTAGTGAATTCATT
>CAVNYN010208379.1:0-25466 GCA_963692815.1 Nyctanthes arbor-tristis | reverse complement strand
TCTCCGGGCACCGCGAAGGCTCTCGAGTCTGACTTGAACTTGGAAGACATCTCGGTTGGGGACACTGCATCGCACAATGAAGGTTTGATCCGGCGTAAGCAAGGTATGATCGGGTGCTTTATCGACCTTAGCTATTCTATGGGTAGTCCAGCTAGCTCAAGAGGTTCTTCCAGGACCAGGTGGAAGTCCATTGGGACTGCCATCCCGGGCACTAGTAAGCGGAGGCCAACTCAGCGACAGCTTGTGATAGAAACCCTCGAGGCTGCTAAGAAGTCGATTGCTTCGAATTCCACCCCGCTGGTTGAGCAATATCTCCCCATGGTTGAGGCATTGCAGGCGAAGGACGAGGCCCTTGCATACTATAGTGCAAAACTGCTTGCTCAGAAACCAAAGCTGTGAAGGATATTCATGTCTTGGTCAACTGACGACCATCGTCTCTAGTTCCTACGACAGATGCGTGATATTGAAATCAAAGGCCATATATGACTGTGTTACTTCAATTAACGCAAAAGACTTTTAGGAAATGAGACTTTGGTTGTTGTTGTACTATTCGGCTCCCCCACCCCGCCAAATTCCATTATTGATCTTGCAGATGCGTAGGGTGATTTGACAATAGAGATATCGAGGAACAGCAAGGGTGATATTAGAGTATCAAATATGTGACAGTTCTATTTAGATAGCACTTGTGTGCCATGTAATAACAGACATATTGATATAGCATTAAAGTAATTTGGTTCATATCTAAATTCTGCGGTTTCGTTTTTGGGGTTTAATTGACATTTTTTCATGGAAAATATGTCTTCTGGTTGTATGGCCACATTTTTTGGGTAAACAAGGAACGTAATTGTAATGACCCAGTTTGTTGATTTCAAGGTTGAGCCCTTATTGTCAAAGTCAAAAGTTGAATAGTTAAGTCAAGGTCAAATTTTGATTAAGATGCATTAATTTAATTTTAAGGGTTAACTTTTAAGTAATTAAATGGATTAAGGGCGAAATGAAATATTCATGGAAATTAAAGATTAAAATTCAGCTATACAACAAGTTAGGGACCAAAATGAATTACTACACAAAGGCTAGTGACTAGAGGGCCAATTTTTGGAAAACTAACATTAGTATATCTATAGTCTTGTGTCAACCGAGAGAGAAAGAACAGAGAATGATTCTCACTATTTACGTAAATTATAATTTTTCTTACTGTCGATTTGACATTTGATTGGACAACTGTTTAATTACAACAATATATTTTACACAATTTATACAGTTCCAATATGCATCATACTGCTCTAAACAAGTAATGGAGTGCTCATTTAAATGAATGATGAGAATAAGACAAGATACACTTATATGTACGAATATTTTCTATAAGAAAAGGACTATCTGTTAGAAATTTCAGCAAAATATAAGTTAACAGAACGTTAACAGAGACCTCTGTTAGGAAACAGAAGTAAACAGAACATTAACAGAGACCTCTGTTAGAAGCTTCTGTTAAGAAACAGAAATAAACAGAAGGTAAAAAGAATGTGAACAGATACCTCTATTAGAAATAGAACTTAAACAGAATGTAAACAGAACCCTCTGTTAGAAACAAAACATGAACATCATGTAAACAGAGCCCTCTGTTAGAAACAGAACATAAACAGAAAGACCGAGGCCTATGTCTAACACAGTTTCCTTAAAACAGATTCGTCCCCAATACACTGGACGTCTATTTCCCAGGATACAACGGTCGAGACCGGAAGGAAAACTGCTAGAACAGAGCAACAAATTTTCTACCCAGGCGAACCGAAAACGTGCCCAAACAGTATCACAATAAGGAAGTGTACGGTAAGAAATATGTAGAGAATTCGTGTCTTGAATTCGTTTTCTAAAAAAGGCCAAACTTGGTCCTTTATATAGGAAATACTACGCATGTAAAAAGCCTAAAAATAAATGTGAATTCATTAGAGTTGAATGGCAACAACCTCAAGAGTCACCCGTTACAACTCTTCACATTTCAACACAGATCGGAAGAGCGTCAAGAATTCGTAGCTTATTTTAGCAAAACTTGATCAGACTAGGCGCCTATTTCCAGTCTGACATTTGTGCACGCTGGCTGCGCTCACACACAAGTTCAATGGTCCGGAGTGCATTTCTGATCCGTGTCTCAGCTACACAATTTACACATTATATATATATATATATATATATGTAAACAGATTTAAACGAGTCATTGGAATACTATTTTTCCAATGTGGAACAAAGTTTCCCAACACTTAAACTCATTTCTCCTAACAAACTTTGAGGCTCAATTTCTAATTCACCCAACAATCATTTTGGGTTAATAGATATATGATTTTGAAGCTCTTGATAAAGAGAACACAAATCAGAATTCATATCTCAAAACTTAATAATAGGATAGCACTCAAAGTTACGTATAAAATGCCTATTTTTCCAACAGTCCCCCACATGAATGAAAATTGACGTGATATAGTTCAACAGTTGAACCCTGTATTAGATAGGTAAGTGTAACCCTTTGAACCGTCCGTTGCCAAAGTATATTTACCTTACTGGCTGACCAGTAAACTCGATGTCCTTGAACTGTTCTGCAATTTGTGTAAATATTGATATACTTAGCACAGGATTCTCCCTGACACAGTTCAGTTATCATGGTTACGTTCATTTGTGGCCATGAACATCTGTCTCGTTCTGCGAGAGTTTCTAAGAATTGAACCCCAACCAATTCCCTTTGAAGCGGCCCTACTTCTCTCTCCCATAGTTGATTCTCTTCAACATATAAGAATTATTAAAAGCATTTTCGCTTAACCTTACTTTCTCATATCACTGTTACATAAAGGAAGTCTCGAACCCCCACAGTGAGCTAACCAAGTCTTTACAATTAGGTTATCCCTTTGAATCTAGATCTTGGGATCTCCAGTCAACTAAGATGCGTTTCCTTTGTACCGTCTTATATATTTAAGGGTTTTAATCTCATTTCTTTTGAGGACTTTCCAACTAAATCTCGATTTAAGCCTTCCTTCAGTGGGTCCGCCAAATTATCTTTTGACTTCACATAGTCAACAGAGATAACCCTAGTCAAGATTAGTTATCTAATGGTATTATGTCTCCGACGCATATGTCAAGACTTACCATTATACATATTACTCTGTGCCATGCCAATATAGATTGACTGTCACAATGTATACAGATTGCAGGCCTAGGTTTCGACCATTCTGGAATATCCTCTATAAAATGTTGCAGTCATTCTGCTTCTTCACCACATTTTGTCTAAAGTAATAAACTCAGACTCGATAGTAGACCTAGCTATAACTGTTTGTTTAGAGGATTTCCATGATACAGCTGCACCTTCTAAAGTAGACACAAATCCACTTGTGGATTTTGAATATTTTATCCAGTTGGCATCATTGTATCTTTCAATCACAGCCGGATATCTGGTATTATGCTGCCCAGAATCACGGGTGTATCTCAGGTACCTTAGTACTTTTCCGATCACTTTAGTGTATCTCTCATATCTTTCACGTCACCACGTGACTTTAATATGTTTTTAGTGGATTTAACCATGTTATGATTGCTACCAACAATGCACATATCATAGACATAAAGACACAAAATGAAATTATTTCTAGCATCTTTCACATAAACACATTTGTCACATTTTTTGATTTTAAATCCACACTCTACTAAAACATTAATAAACTTTCCATGCCATTGTTTTGGTGCTTGTTTCAAGCCATACAACGACTTCGCCAGTTAAAACACCTCATGTTTCTATGTTTTGTTGTTTTGACCCTTTAGGTTGTTTCGTATAACTTTCCTTTTCTAATTCACTATTTAGAAAGGCATTTTTTATATTCAACAGCTTTGTGACTAGGCTTGTCACATAGCAACTTCTTTTGAATTTCTTTTTAGAAATTCCACCTTTAGGCCTCAACTTAGAGGTTCGCCATTGTTCTCGCCTTTGCCAGATTTGTTTTTGTCAACCCTAGAACTTTAACCATGCTCCACAACCTTGGCCCGAGCTGATTCAATTGCAGTGAATCCACGTTCCTTATTTTCCTCTTCAATTTGAAGTCTAACAATAAGGTGTTCTCCTTTCGTTTGTGCCTTTTCAAAAATAACCACCACTTGGAAGGTTTCACTCAACACAATTCCCTTGGCGTAGATGTCAAGTATGACAACATAAAGTTCTTACACTAGATTGATAACATTTTTAGTGTCGACCATGTTATGGCGTAAGAACTAGCCAACAATAAATTTCTTGGCCCTGGCATCCTTGGTCTTATATTTCTATTCAAGAGATGCCCACAATTCCCTTGCCCTCTTCTTTGCACTATACACGTTGTATAGCGAATCAACCAAGCTGTTCATTATTTCGGCAAAGGAAAATGCTTCCAAGCATCAACAACATTGACAGCTTGAATGTCTCCTTGACCTTTTTCAAGGTTAAGAGCTTTTTGAGTCAAGAATCAAATATTTTCTGCTGTTACCTCTTAAAATTCAAACCACTAAACTTGGTCGGTTTTTTCCCATGATTAACCAGAACAGTTACAATAGGAGCAACTTGAGTCACCGCCAAAGTTGGCACCTGAGACACGGCGTACATCGCTTGTCTACCAATTTATTACCTTCAATTTAATGAAAGTGATGAAATACTTATAACCACCTTTTGTTTTCAAGTCACACACAACCGTATGAATCAAAATCAAGTGGTTCAGTATTTCTTTAGTGCACGTATAATCACTTTTGGTTAAATGCCCCCACATTGAAAGACTTTCTTCCATAATCATAAATTGTTTGGATCGTTATTTCCAACAGTTTCAAAAGAACTAAACAATTCTTTGTCGAGACAAACATGCCCAGTAGCACCAATGTCAACCCATCATTCCAAAGTTCACGTCGGAGACCACATCTACAAGGCTCATTTCAAAGCCATCACAGGTCTACCTCATTTTATTATCCTTTTCCAGTACCTTTTCTGTTATGAGCATAATATGTTTCCGACATATATTACAAAATGTAATAGGCTTCATCCACATATTAGAGCCACATATTAGAGCTGGACATTAAGATTACACTAATAATTTTGTCACACCCCCGCTAACTTTACAATTTTTCCGAATATCTCATGGAAATTTACAAATTCTGTAGCGGAAGCTTTTATTCAAATAACGGGGACAGAACGTGCGGAACAATTCAATTATTCTTATCTTACTGAGTTTAATAGATAAAGATAATTTCATAAGTTAACAAATCGTCAACCTTTTAAAGAAACATTACAACTAGGGTTTTCAAGAAAATATATAAACACGAGAAGTTGTATTAATAAACATATTTCATTGATTACCAAGGTGGGCCAAATCATTAAAAAACTTTTACAGTGAGAAGTAGAGCTCAAGTCAATATAAAGATTATAACTCACTATTTTCTTATATGTTAGAAGATGTAAAAACATATATACTATCGGGGTGGGTATAAAAGTATTAAATTCGTGGTAGTTTCAATGACAGGTTTACACCACATGCACAATTCTACTCCCATTCGCGAGCACGATCCAACATCCAGCTTGCCTTGCTTTTCTATTGTTATGACTCCAATTATCTACAAAAAATTGTAATAAATGGGGAGGGAGTACGAAGTACTCAGTGAATAACATAATCCTTTGATTCACCTTTCATTTATAAAACTCATTTCCAAGAAAATCATTGCATGTACAAAGCTTTTCAATACACAAAAGGGCCCTATCGCTAGTTAAACTACTACTCGTGGTGCGCGCCAGATTCAATTCAATTAAGTGGATCCACAATGAACCCCGGTAGACCCATACCGAGATTCCAATTCAAAGTAAACACCACACTAATCTTCCCTATTCTGGGATCATTGAATAGGTCATAGTGTAGGAAACAATTCAGAATCGCCAAGAACACATAACAAGACCATTCAATCACAAAGTAATTCAAAACGGGTAGAGCATTAACTAGCGATACAAATGCAATAAACCAATATTTCTTTCAATAATAATGCATTCAAATCCATGTTTGTCTTATCCAAATCATCAATCAAATACACACTTATCTTATCAAAACTTTATGCGTGTAGAAAAGGAATCAAAGTATTAGGTTACCCACCTCAAATATTCTTCAAATAATCCACGTGAAGAAGTATCTTTAAAGCCCTGATATTCCTCAATTAAAGCTATCTTTCAAGCTATAATCCTTCCATATATGGTAAGGGACTCTTTTCAAAGGACAAATGGGTATTTTGGCGGGTTTTTATTGGTTTTCTCCTTCCCTAGACCATTTTGGACGAATTTTGGGGTTCGGGAGAGAAAAGGGAAAATGGTTTGAAAGAAAAATAAAACTCTTAGCCCCTATATATAATAGTTAGGATTTAGCTAATTTTAATAACTTTTGAGTCCGCCAATCACAACGTGACAAGTGGCGCCAATCATATCATGATAAGTGGCGCAAATCACCTCATGACAAGTGGCGCGATGTGGCGCCGCACACTTGTCGGGAAATTGCCCAAGAAGTCCTTCCCCTTACATTATCTTTCAATCAAGTCCACGCTCTTCAATTCATGTCAATTAAGTTATTACACTTTAGTTTATATCAATTATCAACCAAGATCTTTCTTTAGCGTTAATTCAATAACAATCTTCAAGCAATCTTACAATAATATTCAAGTAATTCTTCCAAAACAACAATTTCGTTGCTTACATTAATTTGTAGAAATTTTCGGGATGTTACAAATTTCTTCTGCAATTCTTTCGCTTCACAACACACATCGTTCATAGAAGTGTTGCATGACCTCGTATCATAAGTGGTTTGTGCTAACAACACACACTAGTCATTCTTGTTGAGTATATTCTCAACTGTTTTATAGAGAATAAATATCCCTATAATTTCATCCATTTTGTAATACTTTTGTAACACAAAATTTTGCCACCATTAACACAAGTAGGATGACCCATGTCATATATAATTTTTCCCAATTGGGAATAGTCCCGAGCTTTGAAGTCATAGTATCGAATTTCTCAAGTCCCCAAAAATTGGAGCACTTTCAACTCATTATATACTTCAACTCTCGCCACAGCTCTAGCGTTCACAAAACATGGCACAAACCATGAAGTGCATAACAAAGTCGAAACCTTAAAATACCTTCCGATCTTCATCTCAAGGCCATATTGTTATAATAGAACAAGATATTCGAACATTCTAAACTTATCTTTCTTTAATGTAAAAGAACAAGTTCTTTACGAAACTTAAAGAATTTAAGTTTATGTACCATTATTCCAAAATTTCAGCAAGCTATCATAGACGTCATAGTGAGTCACAATCCACATATGACCTTCCATATGATAACCAAATAGTCTGAAATTTTTGTAGTACTTAGGAGACTCATATTTATACAACATATAAAAATTTCAAGATCCAGATAAGAAATTTTGACCCACAAATCACCTCATCCAACAAGGAGTTCATGTATTCTCATGTACAGCCTGACAAGTTCACAAAAAGTATCATAACTCATTCTATGAGCCTCCAAATTCTGTGATTCTAAGTTCATATGACATGTAACTCATAAAGGGACATTTCCCAATTAAAAATGATCAAAAATTTGATGTATACGATCTGAAGTTAAATTTTGAATTGAGGGGCAGATTAATTACCTTTTCATAGATGAACATATACAATCTCGAAACCTATCTGTGCAACGAGACAAGTGTAAACATACGCTTTCCAAACTCACAACCCTAGATACGATGAAGTTATGATAGAATCAAGACAAAGCACATAATAGAATACCTTCAATTCCATCTTGAGCCATAGTTAGAATCAAACATCAAATATGATATATCAACTCTTATAATTACATGATGCATATGCTACTTTATAGATTTTGTCATAGGTATATCAAAAGAAATAGAATTCTTTTGCACCAACCATAAGCCAAAGCTTATCTCAAATTTTAGCAACCCGTTTATCTCTTTTCCACGAATCTGTTTTAAGATTGTTAGAAATTTCAACAGTATAAGTTAACAGAACGTTAACAGAGACCTCTGTTAGAAAACAGAAGCCTCTGTTAGGAAACAAAACGTAAACAAAAGGGAAATAGAATGTGAACAGATACTTCTATTAGAAACAGAACGTAAACAAAATGTAAACAGAACCCTCTGTTAGAAACAGAATATGAACAGAATGTAAACAGAGCCCTTTGTTAGAAACAGAATGTAAATAGAAAGACCGATGCCTGTGTTTAACACAGTTTCCTTAAAACAGATTCGTCCCCAATACACTAGACGTCTGTTTCCCAGGATACAACGGTCGAGACCTGAAGGAAAACTGCTAGAACAGAGCAACAAATTTTCTACCCAGGCGAACCGAAAACGTGCCCAAACAGTATCACAATAAAGAAGTGTATGGCAAGAAATACGTGGAGAATTCGTGTCTTGAATTCGTTTTCTGAAAAAGGCCAAACTTGGTCCTTTATATAGGCAATACTAGGCATGTAAAAAGCCTAAAAATAAATGTGAATTCATTAGAGTTGAATGGAAACTACCTCAAGAGCCACCCGTTACAACTCTTCACATTTCAACACATGGTTTAAGTGTTTAAAGAATTCGTAGCTTATTTTAGCAAAACTTGATCAGACTAGGCACCCACTTCTGGTCTGACATTTGTGTACGCTGGCTGCGCTCACATACAAGTTCAATGGTCCTGAGTGTATTTCTGATTCGTGTCTCAACTACACAATTTACACATTATATATATGTAAACAGATTTAAACGAGTTATTGGAATACTATTTTTCCAATATGGAACAAAGTTCTCCAACACTTAAACTCATTTCTCGTAACAAACTTTGAGGCTCAATTTCTCATTCACCTAACAATCATTTTGGGTAAATAGATATATGAGTTTGAAGCTCTTGATAAAGAGAACACAAATCAGAATTCATATCTCAAAACTTAAGAATCAGATAGCACTCAAAGTTACGTCCAAAATGTCTATTTTTCCAACACTATCAATAATAGTTTTTGTACGAATAGTTTCTATAATAAAAGGACTATCATTCCTAAACACCACACATCACGACTCTCTCCCCTCTTTCCTGATTTCTTGTCCTTTTTCCCTTCTTCTTCTGTTTATTTATTAACTAATTCTTTTGTGTTCCTATTTCATGTACATTTTTTCTATTTTTCTCATTGTTTCTTTATTTTTTTATTAATTTTTTAAACTTATTTTGACTAGTTTATTTTAGTGTAATGTAAGAGTATTTTTAGAAAACATTTCCAAGTAGTAGGTAAATTTTGAAAAACATATTCAATTGATTAAAAATAAAACTATGAAATACATAAAAATTAAACAAGCATTTTTTATTAAGAAATTTAATTATTATCAAATATTATTTTGAACGATTGTTTAATTGGGTATACTAAGAATGATATTTTTGAGACTATTAAGTATTAATAACTATGTAATTTTATGATGTTACAAATGTACAAATCAAGTGTGACACAATCATAGTATAATATACTAGATTTTTTTTAAGTACTGGTTTGTTGTTTAAAAATTTTCTTTTCCAGATATAGTATCTGAAACGGTTTTGATATATTATAATTATAATATAATTTGTGCATACCCAACTTTTAAGCTCTAGCTCCGCCACTGACTGTCATGACTTGTATGAAATTGTGGTGTGTATATATTTGCCTAACATAGTATGAAGCATGGTTTATGGATGTCATTTGAATAACTTTTGAATGAAAATTCTAGTCCTTATTTTCATTAGAATTTTCATTCCAGAGTAGCGTGGCCGACGAACTTGAGCTTCTGATTCGAATCTGTCTCCGAGTAGGAGGAGTGAGTCAAGGCCATTTCCAAACGCTTCTTGTCCTTGAAACTGTACTTCAGTTTATCCTCCACTCGCTTCACACAGTCAGCCATGTCGATTCTTTCTACATTCTCATCGCCGTCCCGTGGCGGTAGAGGAGTCACTTTCTGCTTCTGCGACGGGAAACTGAGCAACGGCCTCATATTCTTCAAAACAGCCTTTTCTGACTATTTATAAATTTCTGATGGCCCGCAGGGAAGATATTTCGATGTGCAACGGTATTTACTTGTCTTTATATTTATATTTTGAAGAGTAAGACAAAACTGTCAGGTTAGTTTATCAATTAGTTCACCGGTTTATAATTTTAACTATAAAATATCATTATTCAAATTAATTGACAGTTTCACCCTTTATATTAATACACAGCCAGTAAACTAATTAGTAAACCAACATGAAAGTTTATCATTACTCTATTTTGAAATGTACCTGCAATTGTGTACCCGTCAAATTTTCAGAAGGTTTCCTTGAAATAAGTGAATCTTTTCATTTTGTCCTAGTAATTTTCTTAGTAGTGCCAAAGTCCAGTTATTTACCCTCCGTTTGACAAAGCTCACCTCATAAAATGAATTTGCAAAGTAGCAAGTGTTACTTTTCCATTAGAATATACAGTCAAGTAATGATTCACCACCAAATATATGGCCGCATTTTATCACTAGACACCTATGTAGCATGTTAAATGAGTGTGACTTGACATGTCACATTATAGGACTATAATATGGTGGGCACGCAACATAAGTGTCTATGCCTCTAGACATCTTGCGGTAAACCATTTTCATAAATAATTAGCATACGACATTTAAGTGATTTTTGAAATTTAATAAACTGGAATAGAATCTCTTTCCATATAGAGAATGCTGCTTTCTATGGAACCGTATAATGGAATATGACTACTAATTTCATTGAGCAATTTTATTTTGCCTACACACGTGTATGTTATTATGCATGCGTGCATATGTGTTAAATATCTAAACTACAAGCATCCCACAATTATAATCTAGATGTATGACACGTATTGTACACATGTATAATAATATGCATGCGTAGGTAAAATAAAATTGTTCAATGAAAAGCAGCTATATGTATGAAACAATGTGGTTTAAAAAAAGACTTCGGGCTTTTCAAAAAAGAAAAAAAAAAATGACTTAGGGACGATCCAATTAAAATAGAATAATGTTATTTGATATTTGAACAAACACTTGTATAAAAAAAAGGGGAAAACAAAGTTATGTAACATTACTGGGGAATAAAACATAAAAACGATTCTACCCTTTTCTCACAAAGAGATATTAATCTCCCTTTTTTTCTTTTTTTTTTTTTTTAAGAGGGATGTGGGGCTGGGGATAGAATTAGGGGAACTTTAGGAAGAGGAGTTAGTGTAGGCTCGAACTCAAAACTTTATCTTGGTAAGGGGTGTCCTTAACCACTTAAACTATCACCTTTAGTCTAAGACACAACAATAACTTATTGAACCGATAGCATAATATATCACAGTCATTGGTTCAACGAGTAAATTATTTATGCATTCTTTCAGTATGGTTTTAGAATTGGAATACCCATCTTCACCTCTGAAAAATAGATCTATGAAGGTTGCAAGATTGATCACTCCCATAAGAATAACCATTGGTGCTGATGTTGGAAGAAGACATTCTTGGTTCAAATCCTTCCATGCATTTTCTATGTGTTTTCGAATTCAAGAAATGCTTCTTCTTCTGTGATGCTCCTTTTTGATTTATGTCTCTGTCATTAGATGCTAGCATAGGCCATAGTCGTTCTGAGGAAAGTGTCCAACGAAGGCAATATAATTCCATAAAATAGGGAAAGCAACGAGGCTCACCCATCCAATGAAGTGAAACCAAGTTAAAAACAAACATTAGACACCATATTATGTATCTTGGTTTTCAAAATGGTTTCAGAGTGTATAATGACATGGAATAGCAGTTTTTCTAAGAAACAACGTTGGTTTCTTCAAGAAACCGGCTTTAATTACCATAAAATCAAGAAACCACTAATGATTTCTTATTTTATCTAGTAAAGTTGATTGTTTAACGGAACCGGGCGTTGTTTCCTTAGAAAAATTAAAGTGACACCATGTGACATGGCTATTTTCTATTGGTTCTCGAGATTTATACACCAGTCTGATCTAACTTCATAGAAAAACTACATAATTCAGTGATATTCAATTAACTTGCTACCTCTTGTCCCACCATGTCATCCATCAGTCTATTAACCACTGATGCAGCACGTACAATTAATGGTTCGCTTGAAATCCAGTCAAGTGCTTCCTTGGTAACCAGCCCTCCCATGCCTAACAAACTTCCGGTAGATAAAATCATGAAACTGCAAGATACAAGCGCGACTTTCATATACTATTCTAGCGTTGGAACATATTCATTATATTTCCATTTTGCCTCTTGGAAATATGCCTGTGATATTTTTTTGTCACCTGCTTATTAATTAATTGTAACATACATTAGAATTGATGTTGTAATTTTGATAAAAGTTGAACAAGTTTATTTGGTCGTATTTATTACCTCGTTTATTGCATAATAATTAACACGGTACTGTTCACCAATCTTTCGTAGATCTTCCTCAATTTCGATGTAAACTTCTAGAAGAGATTTGTAATAATGTTTCATGTAGGCTGGTAGCTGATCTATCGCATTAAAACTCCACCTGTGGTTGAAATTTTGATATCAAATCATAATGAATCTTGTGGAACCTTATTATAATAATGATTTGAAGTATATGTCATTGCAAAATTAAATTAATTTCACCTCTTGATTGTATCTTAGAGAAGTGCAAGTTGATCAACGATGCGGTTCCATAGTTAACGTAGATGTCATCAAGAACATATAGAAGTCATTGCAATTATTTTGGTTAGTATTTTCTTAGCAAGAGAGAATTGGGGATCAAAAGAAGCATTCCACCACCCTATCTCTTGCAAAAGGCAATCTTTCTTCAACCTCCAAAACCTTCCAAATTCTGAAAGACATGCAAGTTTACTAATGTGTATGGTTTTGATCACAATACACAAATCTGATCTTAGTCAAAAAGAAAAAGAAAAAATGGAAAAACTACTCAGCTTCCAACAAAAGTAAGTTATAAATTCCTTGACTTTGATAAAGAGTCAAAACATTAAATTGTGTCTAATGCATACTGAAATGTATCCTTAAAATATAATAAGGCGTAGTATGTAACAAAAAAATTAATATGAATGAATAGTTTAATTCTCAAAGATTGCACTGTGTATATGTGACGCCCTCAATTTTAACAATAGCAGAAGCATCTAAACATGTATCTCAAGTCTAAAATCGAAAGTGAGACTTTACAAATACAAGTTAAACATTATTTTATTTAATATCATTTTACAATAACTATGGCGGCCACCCACAACCGAACCTCGGACATACACTGAAACCTCGATCACATACATGTATCTTCTCTACCTTTGAGACGATCTGACCACAAAGCTCAGAATTCAATACCTACAAAATTGTAGAAAATAGGGGAGTGAGTACAACATACTCAGTAAATAACCAAATATTTTGATTTACCTTTCATGGAAGAAAACGCATGTTCGAGAAAACCTTGCATTTCACAAAATCTTTTAATGCACAAAGCTAATAGATGCACAAAATGGCCCGATCACTAGTTAAACTACTACATTTGGTACGCATATGATTGGCCAAGACCATACAGTAAGGCCACAAAGATTCAAATTGGTCAAGACCACAGAGTAAGGCCATAAAGATTCAAATTGGCTAAGACCACACAGTAAGGCCACAAAGATTACCACATAGCCAAAATGACCAAGACCACATAGTAAGGTCATGTTCTACAAAGCAATTCAAAATTAGCAGAGCATTAACTAACGATACAAATGCAATAAACCAATCTTTCTTTCCATAATAATGTATCAAAAATCCATACATACCTTATGAAAATATGATGAACAAAAGAAAGGGAATCAAAGTACCGATTACTCACATCTTAATTTTCTCGAATAATCTTAAGTGAAAAAGTGCTATTAAAGCCTTGATATTCCTCAATTAAAACTATTTTTCAAGTTGGAATCTAACTATATATGGTTAGGAACTTTTTCCAATTGTAAAAAGAGTGTTTTGGTAGGTTTGAAAGGTAGTTCTTCCACCCTTGTCAAACTTGGACGAATTTTGGTGAGTTTAAGAGACAAAGGAAGGTTAGTTGGCTCTTTGAAAAATTGAGGACCCCGCAGCCTTTTTTATAATAATTGAGATTTAGTTGTTTTTAATAAATTTTGAGTTTCGCCAACTAAACTATGACAGTGGCGCAACGGTAGTGTACATTTGGCGACAAATTGTCGGAGAAGTCCTAACACTTTGTATTATCTTTTAATTAGGTCACCATACTTTAGTTTATGTCAATTAAGAGCCGAATTCTTTTTGTAGCATCAATTGAATAACAATCTTTTAATCTTCTAATACAATTCAAGAAATCTTACAATAATATTTAAGTAGCTCTTCCGATCTCAATTATATTGCTTACTTTAATTTGTAAAAATTTACGGGATATTACAATATATATAGTCATTGTAATGTTTAAAAACTTGGCCTTGATATATATATATACATATATATATATAAGGAATTAAGTATGTCATAATTTTCACTGTATTTTTTCTGTCAAAACAGTCTTAAGTGAGGCTATTTTAGAATTTTTAAATGGGCCGGATACGAGTAAAAATTATCATAACTTTTTTCCGACCCATTGTTAAGTCGGATTGATTTTCTTTATCTCATCCTCGATCTAATTACCCGTTTAGTCGGGCCGTCTTAATAAGAGCGCGTATCCATGGGTATATATTGGGTTTGGCATTTTTTTTTGTAATACATACTAAGGTCACTTAATAGCATTCCATATCGAGTAAACACATAATAACTATTAGTTAACAACAAGATAACCAAAACATTACAGTTTAATGTGACTAATCTTATATTACTTAACAATTCGTACTAACGTTAGATATAATTTGATTTGCTAACTTCCCGTGTAACCAACGGGTGAAAATCTAGTTGACATGCAAAATAAAACAGGAGTCGGGCTATATCACTTGCCAAAAGAGAACTCTTATGTCAAATTTGATTTTTTTTTTTTAAAAAAATGGAGAAAGAGGATGCAAATGTCAAGATTGGTTAAACCAGCCACTATTTTGACGTTTTAAGATAGAATTCCAAAATTTAAGGGCATGTTCTGTTTATATTTTTTGAATTCGTTTTGAGTATCGTCTTTTAAGAGTAAATATTAAGTAAAATAAGGATTTTATTTCCCTTGCTTTGAGCATTTTCAAATTTTTAAACTAAAAAGCTCAAAACAAGGGAAATAACATTTTGTCCTTTTGAGTTTTTTAGTTTAAAAATTTAAATATGCTCAAAATAAGGGAAATAAAAATTTTCTTTTACTTAATATTTACACTTGAAAGACAAGACTCAAAATAAATTCAAAAAAAATAAACAGAATAGGCCCTAAGATAACCATAACGCTTAAAATTGAGTTGAACCATAGTTAAAAATTAGTTGGTTGTGTCAATAATAAATCCATAAATATCAGCCGTATACTTTATTTAGTAATCTTAACAGGTCATGAATTAGAGTCAGGTTGATGGACCTTGTCATAATCTGAAGCCATACTAAGCTGTAGGGAATAATTATTTAAATGACTATATTATATTTATGCCATTTGATCTTTTTCATTTGATGGTTCAATGCTTTCCAGTTTTGCTAAGAAGAATTGATTACTCAGTATCATAATCTCTGAAATATCTCAATTGTATATCCAACTATGGAAACAAGGAACAACACTATCTTAATGGCCATCCTTTCATTAATTATCCTTTCATTAATTTTTTTCCATTCTTTTTTTTAGTTGAAATATGAATTGATCTCTGAAATATCTCAATTGTATATCCAACTATGGAAACAAGGAACAACACTATCTTAATGGCCATCCTTTCATTAATTATCCTTTCATTAATTTTTTTCCATTCTTTTTTTTAGTTGAAATATGAATTGATCTCTGAAATATCTCAATTGTATATCCAACTATGGAAACAAGGAACAACACTATCTTAATGGCCATCCTTTCATTAATTATCCTTTCATTAATTTTTTTCCATTCTTTTTTTTAGTTGAAATATGAATTGATCTCTGAAATATCTCAATTGTATATCCAACTATGGAAACAAGGAACAACACTATCTTAATGGCCATCCTTTCATTAATTATCCTTTCATTAATTTTTTTCCATTCTTTTTTTTAGTTGAAATATGAATTGATCTCTGAAATATCTCAATTGTATATCCAACTATGGAAACAAGGAACAACACTATCTTAATGGCCATCCTTTCATTAATTATCCTTTCATTAATTTTTTTCCATTCTTTTTTTTAGTTGAAATATGAATTGATCTCTGAAATATCTCAATTGTATATCCAACTATGGAAACAAGGAACAACACTATCTTAATGGCCATCCTTTCATTAATTATCCTTTCATTAATTTTTTTCCATTCTTTTTTTTAGTTGAAATATGAATTGATGCTCCAACCCACCATCGATACATCGTATATCTACCGATGGTGAAAACAACTCACTACTCACATAAGCGTATAAGTACACCGCACTGGTCTTTCTACGCGATATAATTATATCTTACATACTAACGACACACTACCCATGATTAGTATGTTTTCCCCTTTATTTTTTGTTTTTTCTAAACTCCTATTGTACAATTAATCTTGTCAAGAAAATAGCTATTTCTACCAATAGTGAAAACGACTTACTACTCACGTATGCATATATGTACACGGCACTGGTCTTTCTATACGATACAATTAGATCTTACATATTAATGACACACTATTCATGATTATGATGTTTTTCTCTTTATTTTTTGTTTTTTCTAAACGTAACGTTAATTACTTCTCCATCGATCTGTACAATCTTGTCGAGAAAATAGCCACCCACTTTTTCATCCTCTTATTTCTTTTTCTTCTATTATATTAGGACAGACCATTCTTTCTAAATATTATCTTAATTTTCACTTACAAAAAGTTTTAAATACAATATATTGGTACTATAGTGGTACCGGCAGATGAAGTGACAGAATGGAGGGACGTGTGATAACAAAGGGTAAATGTTGATTTTTCTATTGGGACGAATCATAAGACTAGTACAAGTAAATCAACTGTTGATATTAAAAAAAATCAAAATTAGAAATAAAAAAGACTTTAATTACAACGATAAACTGTGGTGATGTCCCTTTTACTATTAATTTGTGAATTCTGAATTAGTTTAAGATAAAAATGATTTTAGACAAGAGTGATAATTCAAGTAGTAAATAGTTGCCCTTACGATGCCCCTCTCTAGAGCTCTTCATCCGTGGGATACAATTGAAACCCTAGTGGCAAATTGAACTGCAAAAGCGGGTCCAAACCAGCAACAGCCATTTCTATTTGATGGACCAAGAAGAAACTCGAATTCAATCAAGAATCAAGTCATTTTAGGCACATGCTAGAACATATAGGAAGATAGACAAAGTTAAGAGGAGGACCAAGCAAAAATTCTAGGGAGAGAAGTGTCCCCCTGACTCCCACCAATTGGGGGGGCCAAGTAAAGGAGTACTCTCCCTAAAATGACTCGAGGACCAAGAGTACTCCTCTCCCTAAAATGACTCGAGGACCAAGAGTACTCCTCTCCCTAAAATGAGCATGAATCTTGAAGATTAGAAATTATAATTTTTTGCTTCTGCATGAGTAATTTTTTTTAATGTAACACTCTAGAAATTATAACTTTATTAAAAAGACAAGAAACCACCGGTGCTTTGTTTCTTTAAAAAAAATTTCAACTTTTAGATTTTTTCTCTCTCTTTTTTTTCCCTCCTTTTTGAGAGTGTCACATTAAAAGTGGAGCCAAAAAATGAAACGAAAAGAAACTCTCAATAAAATATTAGCTATTTTTGGGTTAATTTCATGTATAGCCTCCAATCTTTGGGGTTCATAACGATCGGCTGGGTTCTCAACCTTTTTTTTTAATCCGCTAGGTTTCCAACCTTTCATTAATTCGCTCATTTAGTCATTTTTTTACTATTTTTGTCAATTTTTCCATTAACTCCTCTATTAAATTACTATTACATCCCTTAGTTCCCACAGCAACACATGGGGGATTCCCCCATCCTCTTATTTTAAACATTTTTATATTATTTTTTTATATTTTAAAATTTTTTTAATTTAAAAAAATAGGGGACATAATTGTAATTTAATAGAGGAGTTAATTGACAGAAACTGTAAAAAATGATCATATATGCAAATTAATAAAAGATTGAGTATATAACAGGTTAAAAAAGGATTAAGAACTCAGCCGATACTAACTCCAAAGATTATGAACAATATGTGAAATTAACCTACTATTTTTTATTTACAGGTGAGTTGTTAACCTGAGGCTTAATTAAAAGTTTCTCTTCTAACCGCAGCACCTTTCGAATCTCTAGAAATCACGTCCAGATGCCGGCTGGTGGAGTCGCACATTTTCAGTTTTCAGCTTTTGTAATTTAGTCCTTTAGGTTCTGATTTAGTTATATTTTACTCAATTTATATTCGGTTATTATTAAATTCAATTCATTTGCTTCTCTAACTGTTCCAAGAATTGCTCGATGTTAGACAAAAGTAAAAATCAATACCGACGCCTACACGAAACGATACAACAATTTTTTCTCAAGCTGAACTAAATGTACAAGTTTTCCTTAATTTTTAATTGTATGTCAACTTGTCCATTATCACTGAAATCTTTAATTAATTTTTTTTTATTATGGACGAATCTTTATTAATAGACCATAGTAATATAATAACAGCATTAAAAAAACCAAACTAATTAGGGGGAAGTTGTTAACCATTATTACTTTTTGTTGAGATTAAAATGCCTATTCCACAATATTATGCATAAAGAAAGGCCAAATAATCTCCTAAAGT
The DNA here is from genome assembly GCA_963692815.1 of Nyctanthes arbor-tristis. Lineage (NCBI taxonomy): Eukaryota > Viridiplantae > Streptophyta > Magnoliopsida > Lamiales > Oleaceae > Nyctanthes > Nyctanthes arbor-tristis. The sequence goes on along the minus strand of CAVNYN010208379.1, from coordinate 6,576 downwards.
GGTGAAAATAACTTAAGAACTTGTTCCAAAATGCCTCTCCTTCTTTGGTGTTTTGAGCTCAAAATTTCAGACCACACATGACGCACCGGAATTATGGCACCGTCTCCTTGGGGAATGGCAACCGGAGAGATCGGAAGAGCGTCGTGTTGCAAGAATTTCGCCTGAAAAGCCACTTGAACTAACTGCCTCTTTCCCTCTCTTTCTTTGTCTTGCCAAAACATAAGAAGCCAAGATAATACATTGTCTTTTAAAATGGCCAAAAAAAGTAACGGTAATATCCAATTGAGCCAAGACCTTCAATTGAACCCAATAGTGGATTTAAGTGAGCCACACTCACAAATCTTCACCTTGTATCACTTCAATCTATTGCCGGATTCCCCGATTACAAGTGCAATCCAAAAGGTATCAGTGTAGTCCTAATAAATCATCATTGCTCTCTACAGCCAAATACCTGCAAAACAATTAATCATTATCAATTCCAAGAATTGACAAACACTTGTTAAACTTACTAACTGCAAGTACTTTTGTTCCAATATCTGCAGGATTATCATCAGTTGCAATTTTGAGTAGTTTAAATTCACCTAAAGCTAACTTTTCTCTAATGAAATGATACTTTACCTCAATGTGCTTAGACCTCTCATGTTACACTGGATTTTTACACAACATCAAAGCACTTTGACTATCAGTAAATATTATAGCAGTTTCACGCAAAAAGTTAAGTTCACACAATAGGCCTTTCAACCACATGCATTCTTTTACAGCTTCAGTGAGTGCAACATACTCAACTTCAGTGCTAGAAAGTGTAACAATAGATTGCAACTGTAATTTTCAAGTGATACAATTATCACCCAAAGAGAAGAAGTAAGAAGTAGTAGATTTCCTCTTATCTTTATCACCTGCAAAATCAGAATCTACATAACCGATAAGCTCAAGATTATCACTTCTCTTTTTGAACACTAACCCCCTCTTGATGGTCCCACTCAGGTATCTCAAAAGCCATTTAAGAGCACTCCAATGAGGTTTACTAGGATTAGCCACGAACCTATTTAGGAAACTAATCGCATAAGTAAGATCAGGTCTAGTGATTATCATTGAATACATCACGGAACCAATGGTATTAGCATAAGGAATCTTACTCATTACCTGTTTTTCTTCATCAGTTTTGGGATATTGTGCAGAGGACAACGATATGTGTGCACCCAGTGGTATATTGACAGACTTAGCAGATTTCATGTCAAACTTGGTTATTACCTTTTCCAGATAGGACTCCTGATTAATGATTAATCTGTTTTCCGCCCTATTTCTTTTAATAACCATGCCAAGAATCTTTCTTGCTTCACCTAATTCTTTCATGTCAAATTCAGATTTCAAAAGGTTTTTCATCTTCATGATTTCAGCTTTACTAGGACTAGCAAGCAACATGTCATCCACATACAAAAACAAATAAATTTCACAACCATGTTTGCAGTTATTGTAATAAAGACATGCATTAAATTCACTTCTTTTGAAATCAATTTTGAGCACATAAGCATCAAATCTCCTATACCACTGTCTAGGACTCTGCTTAAAACCATACAAGGACTTCCTAAGCAGGCACACAAGTTCAGACTTGCCCTTCACCTCAAACCCTTAAGGCTGAGACATGTAAATGACTTCCTCTAACTCTCCGTGAAGAAAAGCAGTCTTAACATCTAATTGATCTAACTCCCAATTGATTTGAACAATTAACGCCAAGACTAACCTAATAATCTTATACTTGATCACTGGAGAGAACACCTCATTATAATCAATCCGCTCTTTTTGAGTAAATCCCTTAGCTACCAACCTAGCCTTGTATCTCACGGGGTCATTAGGTTCAACTTCTTTCAACTTGTAGATCTATTTACGCTGGACTACTTTTTGTGTCTTTGATTTTTCAACCAACTTCCAAGTCTCATTCCTGTTTAGAGACTGGATCTCCTCCTTCATAGCATGCTTCCACTTTTCAAAGTCTTTGCAATTGATAGCCTCTTCGAATAGATCGGAACAATAGTCTTCCGATCTTTCACCTGAAACTAAGACAAAGTTGATCAAATTCGCAGAGATGTATCTCAAATTCGGCTTCACTTTTCTTTTCTCTCTATCCCTAACCAATTGATAATCTACCAAATCAGTACCTGCAAATGTTTCTTCACTAGAGACATCAGTTTCAGGAATTTTATATTCAGGTTCAAGCTCAGGTTGTTCATTAACTGCTTCATGATCAGATTCAACTTGAGGTTAGGTTTCCCTACCCTCTAAATTAATGTCTAATTTCTTCAGCTCAAACTCAATCTTCTTTTCAAAAGAAGACTCCTCCTTCTCAGCCTCTTTCTCTCGGGTCTTAAGGCAAGGCATCTCAAGTTTATTAAACTTCACATCTCTGCTATGTATAAGATTAATACCTCTTTCACCTAAGATCCACAATCTGTAACCCTTCGCTCTCTCAGGATAGCCTAACATGACACATTTAGTAGCCCTAGGTATAATTTGCCCACAATTTGGTGTCCAAAGCCGCACAACCAAATACTCTAAGATGTGACAAATCTGGAGGCTTACTAGTCCATAATTCTTTTGGAGTTTTGAAGTTAACAGCGCTGGAAGAAGACCCATTTATCAAATAGGCAGCAATACAAAAAGATTCGCCCAAAAAGCCTTTAGACAACCCTGAGCTGATCAATAAGCATCTGACCTTATCTATCAAGGTCCTATTCATCCTCTCAGCCATCCCATTTTGCTGTGGGGTACTTCTCACAGTCCCATGTCTCCTAATACCCTTGCCCTTACATAATTTATCAAATTCAAAGTTGCAAAACTCTAGTCTATTTTCAGTCATAAGAGTTTTCACACTTCTACCCATTTGGTTCTGAACTGAAGCAAACAAGGACTTGAATTTGCTGAAGGTTTCAGATTTGGATTTAAGGAGATACACCCAAACTTTCCTTGAGTAGTCATCAACAATGGATAGAAAAAATCTATTCTCCCTAAATATAGGATGTTTTTATGGTCCCCACAAGTCAGTATAAATGTAATCAAGAGGGCGCTTAGTGCAATGCTCACCAATCCCAAAGCTAACTCTGTGTGACTTTCTTAGAACACACGTCTCGCAAAAGCACAAAGGTGTAGCACTATCTTTCCCCAACAACTTCTGGTCACTAAGACATTTCAACCCTCTATTCCTAATGTGTCCCATCATTTTATGTCAAAGGTCTGACTTATCCTCAACAATTGAAGACAAAGCTAACTCTCCACTTTCTAAAGCGTCACCTTGAAGGACATACAACCCAAATTTCCTTGGTTCTTTCATAACTACAAGATCTCCCTTAGAAACCTTAAGGGTACCACTGTGATTTCCAAATTTGTAGCCTTGGTCCTCCAAAACAGTTATAGAAATGAGATTCCTAGCCATCCCGGGAACATGTCTAACACCCAATAGAGATCTGACTAAACCATCATGCATCTCAATGGTAATGTCTAGATCCCCTGCATAGTATGTGAAGTGTTATCTCCCAAACACAACTTGTCTAGGCTAACCTCCTTGTAGTTATAAAACCAAGATCTGTGTGGACACATATGAGCAGTGGCACTAGTATCAATGATCCACTCCTTGTGAAAGTCAATACTGCTCATAGTCATAGCATGTAGGCTCTCCTGGTCACTAGAAGTTCCAGCATCAATCATTATATTGATATACAAGTCATGAAAGGAATTAGCAACAGCAACTAGGTTTTGATAACTGCCCTACTGTACTTTTTGTTTCTCTTTGGAGTTAGGACATTCTCTCTTATAGTGCCCCAGTATATTGCAATTATAGCACTTTTTACCACTTTTATCCCGAGATTTAGACCTACCCCTTGACTTGTCTCTACTCTTCTTACGACTAGAGCTAAAGTTACCCTCTCTAGACTCATACCTCCCCCGAGGACCACTAAACAAGCTCTCCTCTCGCAAGCGCTTTGACTCTTTCTTGACCTCCAACTCTCTAGACTTCAAGGAATCTATCACGATAGCCTGAGTCAACTTATCACTACCATACTTGATGGCATTCCTAATATCGCGATATGAATTAGGAAGAGAGTTCAAAAGAGTGACAGTCAAGTCTTCATCATCAAATTTCTTTTCATTGTGGGCCAAACTCTTAACAATCTTACTAAAATCAGCGAGATTGGACTCAATGTCCTTTCCCTTGTCCATTTTAAAACTGAAAAGTTTTTCAAGCAAGAAAATCCTGTTTGGCAAAGTTTTTGTCAAAAACATCTTGTCAAGAGCTTCCCACAATTCCTTTGCAGTCTTATGAGCACACGTCTGACAATATCACGTGCAATTTCATTCATATCAGCAATTTCATCAGGTTTAGCTTTTAATGCATTGGGGTATATGCTTGGGTCATCAAGTGCTTTTGCAACTCTTTGTTGAATTAAAATGGCTTTCATTTTTTGCTTCCAAACCGAGTAATCTTTCTTTACATCAAATGGTGGCAATTCCACTTTCGACCCCATGACGGGTGACTTAAAGGGAGATACCAATTCAACAAAAGTCACTCACACACAAATGCAACCTAAACCAATCTAACACTGAAATCACTCTCCAATATGATGCAAATCACAACACATTCATGCACATGACAATATTCGCCAAATACCAATTTTTCTGGTATCAAAGACAAGCGACGCACATTACGTGCAAATCCAAGACTACACAAAAAATCCAATATAGTAATCAAGTTGGCGAATAAGAGAGCAATGAATTCACATAATCACACTACCTAAACTATCATACAAAGTCCGAGCATCAAAGGTAATCAACAACCTAAAACATGCGTCTAAAGGATAGTTTAGTGTGATAATACCCAACACCGTTGAACAGCGATGTTTTGGGTAGACGGTACTTGATAAATGAAGGAATCCAGAGTATAAAGGTTCTGAAACGGTGTACCACTAGCCACAACTCCAATACTCGCTGGAAAACTACATTCACCTCACTATTGGAGCTCTACCGCCTCAATCGTTCGCCGGAAAACTACACCACCACCACCAAAGGGTCCGTCTTGCTGTCAGCAACAATCTGTCTCTTGACACCGTCACTGGAAACTGCACCATGCGCCGCTGGAGTGGCGCGTGTACCTCACACACCGAAGCCAAAGTGGCACCGGAAAAACATGCTCCACCAGTGGATGTGCCTCGTCGCGATGAGTCTGGGTCTGGTCTCGGTTTCTCCAACCGACGTCTGGTTTGGCCGGAATCGAGCCTCAAAGTCTCGATTTTTCAAATTTTTTCAAAAAATCTGCGTGGCTGTTTTCTTCCATTTTTGTCCAGATTTTCTAGTTTTTTCACCATTTTGATCCCTTCTACCAAGGCTCTAATACCATTTGTTGAAATTACAATACCTATTCCACAATATTATGCATAAAGAAAGGCCAAATAATCTCCTAAAGTGGTGAAAATAACTCAAGAACTTGCTCCAAAATGCCGCTCCTTCTTTGGTGTTTTGAGCTTAGATTTCAGACCACACATGAAGCACCGGAATCATGGCACCGTCTCCTTATGGAGTGCAACCAAAGGCTCACCGGAGTTGCAAAAATTTCACCGGAAAAGCCACTTGAACTCACTGCCTCTGTCCCTCTCTTTCTTTGTCTTGCTAAAACCCAAGAAGCCAAGACAATACATTGTCTTTTAAAATGGCCAAAAGAAGTAACGGTAATATCCAATTGGGCCAAGACTTTCAATAGAGCCCAATAGTTGATTTAAGTGAGCCACACTCACACTTACCATTTTCAAACAACTCATGTGGTGGCACAAAATAATCAGCAGGTCCAATTTACACTTCTGTTTTTCCTATAAATGGGATATATATTTTTGTGTTCTTAAGAAAAGGAAGAAAGAGAATGTGGAAGAAGGGTCACCCAACATGTACATTCTCCTCTTTCAAGGTTATTTTCTTCCTGATTTCAATTTCTGGAGTCAAATCTTCACTGGGAGAAGGAAACAAAGCAGTAATTGACGTTAAAAAATCAGATTTCCCGGATGGGTTTTCTTTGGGGTGGCAACTTCTTCCTATCAAGTCAGTTTTGGTTATTTTCTTATCCTCTTCTTCAGCTATATATTTTGCAGAAACACTTTGATTTAGTAGGGTTCCAGTATCTTTGTAATTTCAGATTGAAGGAGCATATTTGGAAGATGGGAGTGGACTTAGCAACTGGGATTGTTTTTGTTGGGTAAACGGTAGAATATTCATTTCTGATTATAAATTGCAATTTCCCCTTCTCCATTTCAGTTCCTCTGCATTTTACTGTGTGGTTATTAATTACAGGGAGCATTGCACATGGAGACAGCGGTGATGTAGCTGAAGATCATTATTACCGTTACATGATACAATTTACATGTCTTTTTTACAAATGGTTTTAAATACAATATGGTGAAGTATGCATGAACTACAGGAAGACATTGAGATACTGCATTCTCTTGGGGTCAATGCTTACCGCTTTTCAATTTCATGGAGTAGAGTTCTCCCCAGTATGCATTTTCTCTCTTTTTGGAATTAAGGGCCTCATTTACCTAT
>CAVNYN010208378.1:0-10283 GCA_963692815.1 Nyctanthes arbor-tristis | reverse complement strand
TTGAATTTTTTCCACATTTATATTACATTTTTATTAGTTTTAATTAAACAAATAGTTGCGGGTGGATCAGTGTGGAGAACCTTGGTCTATCCCACTTCCCATGTTTGTAGATCGGAAAACACTGCTCGATCAGCACGGATCCTATTGCGTTTGGTGAGAATCAAGTATTGTAGCAATTATTACAAAGAACTCAGTAATATTTCAATAAGATTCATAAATATGACTTATTAAGATTCGTAAATATGACTTATTTATTTTATTTATTCAATATTAATTTTAATTTAATTAGAATTTGAGGGTATTTTTGTCTTTTGACGCTCTTCCGATCTTTATATTATGTCAAAAATGTGAAATTTGAGGTTAGAATTGCCGAGTTTAAAAGGATGTGGTTAAATTACACAATAAAATAAAAAGTTAAGGTTAGATTACGCCAATTAGCCTTATTATTATAGTAGTGTGAGGACTAAGAAAAGAAGATCGGAAGAGCACATTCGTTAATTATTGCATGGAGAATGTATGCGTGTAGTAAGCCAGAGTTTTAAAGTTCCAAGGTTTTAGCATTTAAAACGCCCCATGTTACTTTTGTTGCCTCTGAATTTCATGTCCATTCATTCATTTCATCATATACTACCCAATTTTTCTTCCCAACCGTCGCCAATTCTCACTTGGGTTTTCTTAGGGGGAATTTAAGAATATTTGGTTGGCTATGCGTGGTTTAAATTTGAGGTCATTACTCAGAATATGAGTAACTAACTACTATTACATTTTGGTTGGTTATGTATGGTTTAAATTTGGCACCCTCACTTAGAATATGAGTAATTAACTATTACAACACTTGTTCGACCAACTTTAATTGATCAACGTGTTTCATATATAATCATAGATTATTCATTATTTTCATAAGAATTGACATAGGTATAGCATGCCAGACATGATTTTGATTGTGATGGGTGTGATGAGTAATAGCATCCTGAGTGTATCACTTATTTTGGGATGGCATGAGGTCGATCTATACATTTCAATGGAACAATAATTCTGCAAAGTCAAAACTAGTAATTTTCCGACACGGTGTACCAGGTGTCTTGACACCTGACTAAGCAATTGAAGATATCTTTTTAAACCCTCTGAGGCACGGAGAGAAACAACATCAGGTTTAGCAGTATGCTTTAGATGTATGAGTGGCATGACGCATTGTATGTAGTATAAATTTTTCTTTAAAAGATAAAGAGAAAAAAATCGAATTTTGTGCTGATAGACATACCATATCCCATTTCCACCTATCTACTATTTATTTTCTCTTACATATATTGAAGTAACTCTCTGTTAGACTAATAGACATACATTTCTCGGCTGAGTTGCTATTTGAGTTTTTTTTTAATCATAATTTTGTAAATAAAAATAGCCCAATAATATTTTTCTTTCTTTTTTCTTTTGAAGTTTTTATTATTTTTATTTTGAAGTAAAAATAGGAAATAGTAGAATTAATGGTGATTATGAAGTAATTTCACGATGTAAAAATAAAATAAAAATAACATGGCTAAAATGGTATTTATGGGCCCATGTGAAATCTGCACCAATCCCAACTTCTCCACCCATTGGGCCGTAGGGCCTAAAATAGAGCGGACCCATGGGCCAATATTTGAATACCAGAATAATAACACAAACCCGCAAACTGCGGAATCCCATGGGACAACCTTATTTTTGTGATGGGACGTTGCACTTCACTTTCTTAAAATAAAAATAAAAATAAATAAATACTAAAGAAAGGCCTTTTACAATAAGAAATAAAAAGTTACTAAGCTTCCTTAAGAAAAATTAAGGATTTTGTCTGTCAATACAATATATCTAAAATATTTATCAGTGGAATAATTACAAGTTGTGATTCTTTTTAGCATTGTAAAGGACTGTAAGGAAGAAATGGAAATATTATAACTTTGCGTACATGAAGTTCACTTGAATACTATGAAATTACATGAATCTTGACAATTATAAGTTCTAATTTACATTATTCAATATAAATATTTGTTACGTGAATAGTTATGCTTGCTTTTACATTTTATATTTGATTCCTAACAAGAAACATTGTTGGGGTTAGCCTTCTCTTTTTTCGTCATTCTATTTCAAAATTTGAAGTCAAACAACTCATATCTGCATATTTTATGAGACCCACTGTATTGTACAAATTTTTATCATTCAACTCTAACTCCACTTATTCTCTCATATATCAACCAAAAAAAAAAAAAAATAAATCCGCTAACGATAGTAAGTTTCCCTATAGAAAAACTTCTTAATTTTACAATTGTAGATTGTTAAAAGACTAAAATCGAATTGTTTTACCAACAGCTTAGAAGTGTAAAATATGGAGTTACACCAGACAACACTCAAATCTTTTCCTTGCAAACAATGGTCAATGGAGTTTATTGCCAATACACATAAAATCGTCTCCCGGTCCCAAAAAATCCCCACCAGACAAGCTATAGAACCCCAGAACTTTCAACTATTTAAATTTGAAATTCATCATATTAAAAGATTGTCAAAAGACATTGAATAAACAAACCCTCTTCGATGTCATGGTGTAGTGCCTCCATATTTAAGTAAGGTTGATTGTCACAGACTTATGCAGTATAACTTCTATTTCCTTTGCCAAGACTTTTATAGTGTAATGGCATTTGTATTGGTTCTATACAACCTTAGTCAAGGGTTTGATTCTCCTCTTCTACAATTCCTTCTGTGATTTTAAAAAAAAAAAAGAACCTTACATTTCCTTTTTTTAATTAATTTATAGATGTATGGTACGATTCTTCTAAAAATCGTTAAAAGACGGGCTTTAAAAAAATGCACCTAAAAGTTAATAGTGTCACATGGTATGCCAAAATTAGATCGATTTAATGTTGATAGTGGATAACACCACTCCGGAAATTCTTGCATAGCCGTCTGTCCACTTATTGCAATATAATTAGACTAGTGGAACAAATAATATGCATGTCATTTTCATCCCCAAACATGTACACATCTATATATTTGTATTTTTCACCGTTGGAGCTTCAAATGTAAATAAAGGACAGTCATGGTCCTACAACTCTTTAAGGAAAGGTTACTTTGAATGTCGATGTGACACATTATCAATCTTACTTTATTAAAAAAAAATCCTATGATGAAGTGCTAACCTTTTATAGGAACAAACATAACATAACCACAAGCCACTAGGTATCGAAATATATCTTCCCTCATGCTTTTTTACTTGTCAGGTGGCACAATAATAATAGATTAACCAGATATAGTAGAACAATCGGACTGTGTTGTTTAGAGCTTGTTCTCTATAGTTTTATGAAAAATTAGAAATTTATCAAATCAATATCAACTACATATTAAAAAAAAGATAATTTTTCACCGTTCTCAATAGTTTTTTTTATATTTCCATCAAACATTCTTTTATCTCTTTTAAAATACCTCCAGAGAACAAGCTCTTAATTGTAAACATAAAGCCACGTTGGATCGTCTATGACAGTCTAAAACCCAATACGGAGCATTATGGGCCCATTCGGGGTTCAGTTTCTGGCTCAAGTTTTTTTGAGCTTGGATCTGTTAGTGCACCAGAATGAGTCTCTTAATGCTACCTTTTGATGTATATCAAGTTATGGATATCACAGCGAAGACAAGCCCACTTCCTTATTTTTAATTTTATTTTTATTTATTTGGCATTCGGTCAAGTTCTGTCTAATTCAAATAATGCGATTCCAGCTAATGTTAGAAAGTTGTATAAACCATTAATAGTTTAACACACGTGCATTGCACAGGTAGTTAAAATGGTAAAAAAATAACACGGTTAATTATATATATATATATATATATATATATATCAAAATGCTTTTCACACACATTTAAAAGATTGAAATATGTTAATAGTCATGCACAATATTGTTTGCAAAGACTTATAAATCAAAAAACATAGATTATGTGAAATATAAATAAATTACATTTTATGAAAAAAATATATCGTACATATTGACCATTAAAAAAAGTCCAAACTTGAGATATAAATAAGGAAGCATAGATTATGTGAAATATAAATTACATTTTACAGACAAAAATATATTGTGAATATATTGTACATAGTGACCATTAAAAAAAAGTCCAAACTTGGGATATGGTAATAAGTAGAGAATAAAGTTATTGACATTAAAACGACCAAAATGTTAAAACGAAAATCAAAATAAAGCACACATCAAAAATAAATGTAGAGCATGAAAATACAAAATGCAAAGACAATGAATAATAATAATAATGAATGAATGAATGAATGAATGAATGAATGAAGGTCTCTTAAAATAATTGACAAAAAACACTGTAAGTAGGCCGTTCAAAGAAGATAACTACCATTGTTAAAGATAAAAAAAAAAAATATATATATATATATATATATCACCAGATAGGCTCCAAGACATCATGAAATTATAATATGATGAATGTCTATAATCAAATAGAGAAAGAACAACCAGTCAATACAATAGAAGATGTGATCAAGCCATGTTTTGTTAATTGTTATGCATATATTATTATTTTTAGACATTATCAATTAAAATTGTAACTCATTGAAAGTTTTGTAAAAAATTATAATTTTAATATACATATTCATAAAGCATAGCAAAATTTGATTGAACTGACCTCAATAACAAAAAGTATGTAATATAGACCGAGAATATATAACTGCCAACAAATTATATATTAGACACAATGATAGCCATCAACAAATACGATCGACATTAAAATGTATTACTGGAGTATATTTTAATAACTAGTTATTTTATGTAAAGATAAAAAATAGACTTGTCATCAAAACAATAATAGAGTTAATAGTAATATACATATGAATAAATGAGATTCATATTTGCACGATGTAATATGATCAATCAATCAAATCTCTTACAAAAAAGTAAGAGAAAGAAGCTAAATAACATAAAAAAAAATTTGATTTTAACAAATCTTAAGAGCAATTATAAATGAACAATATTCAAATTAATTATAGTACACGATAAATTATTTGTAAACTAATACGTGGAAAAGAATCATACTCATCAATCAATGATTATTGAAATCTTCTTTGTAAATAACATTAATTGCAGAATCGCTAGTTTCTCCACTTTTATCACATATCAAGATCTTTAAGCCAACTCGGCTTGTAAATTAAAAATATATAATCCATAATATTAATGATAGATATTTTTCTAATATAGAATACATATTATTAAGTAAGACCTATACAGTCAAATTCCCAACACTTGACATCTTCAGCTAAGGAATCAGATATAGATTGGTCATAAGAGATGGATTTATAAAATTAGAGTAAATAAGACTTTAAATTCGTGATACTCACCACCAGAGACATTTTCATTATGATGAATATTAGTGATATATATTAGTGATGAATAATGTCATACCGATGAGTCATCATGATGAATAACTTTAATTTAGTGAGCATTATACATTAGAAACATGATTCGGCCCACGGTATCAACTCACGAGTAAAATTGGTGGAACGATAAAAACATTTCATTATTTGTAAATCGAATTAGTAGCTTAGGTTAAGTAAAGATATTCTTGAACAACCTTATGCATTATGCTAAAAAATTAAAACAAAAAATAAAAGAATACATATTAAGGATTATGACATGTCTAATAACTAATCAACAAAAAAAGTAATAATAATATCAATCATCAACAGAAGTGCCCAAAAAGAAATGCATATATAAGAAAATTTAAGAAAATATTTTAATATTAAATTAAATGTTAATATCTTTGATTTTTTAATTTTAATTTAATACTCATCAAGTTTAAATGCAGTGAACATATTGAATTATAACTCTAAGACTCAGTTTAGAGTCATAGTCAAGGACAAACATGACCTTAATGTGTATTAATTAAGTTAAAAGTATAATAATATACTCACCAAATTAAAGATATATGTTGACACATTTACATAAATAGATCATATAAAAATAAAAAGATAGAGTATAAAGTTTGAGTTGGTATTAGCATGAACACCACAAAATATAAACACTATTGTCGTATAATTTGACATGTTTAATAATTAATCTTCTTTAATCAGTTTAATACGTTTTATATATTAGGTTAAAAGCGCAAATTATGATTAAAAAATAGAGTATCTTTTTCTAAGATTAGCACAAACAAAACACAAGTTAATTAGTATTTATATTATATTTGGTAAGGAGTGAAATTAAAAAAAAAAAGAGAGAGACACAATATTATATAATGTCAAGAAATCACACCCTTTTCCATATTCATTGTTTACATCAATTCCAATAATTTCATATGGTAACTTATTAAAAAATCTCATCTTCATGATTACAATTGGTCGTTAGTTTTGACTATAGAGTTACAACTTGACAAACCTGTTGTCAAGTAAATTCAGGGGGAATTCGGTTGGGCAACCATTTAAAAATTGTTTATAAATAGATTTTAAATTTAAATTTTGTATAGGCCTCATTATCTAATTATGTAACGCGGAGTTAATGATTAAAATAATGTGAAAACTTATATCGCATAAAATATGTGGCTTAATAGTGTGTTGTCAAGTGTGAAAAAAGTTGAAATGTAAATTCATTCATGGATGTCCGAACAAAGACAATTGAGAGTATCCATTTAATAAGCAAAATTTCTTATCAGCGTTTCAAAAAGTAAACAATTGGCATATAAAAGAAACTCTTAACCTGGAAGATTGGATAGTGTGATCATTTAGTAATTCTTATATTTCAGGAAATATCCAACATGATGAAATTAAAACTATAGTAGTGGGGTGTGAACATTGCAAGCAATGAAACCTATTTAAGATGGAGTTAAAATATATTTATGCAGGTTACTGTGGCTGTAATATTAGCTGCAATGATATTATGTGTTATTCAGAGGAGTAGATGTAAAAAGAGAGTAAATATTATGTGCGTAAATAGAGACCCATTTAATAAGGATCCTATTTATATATTCACTTTGCATCTACAGTGCTCTCCCTCAATTAGGAGCTCAGCTAGTAAGGAAAAGAAATCCCAATTTTGGAATAGATTTGCAGGAGTATGAAATGATAATTGAATAAATTGATTTATTGTAGTATAATCAATATTGATTTGTATGACATTTCACATTACCTAATTGAGTGAGGTTATGTATGGAAGTAGATTGAAATGGATTAGGAAAAATAATCAGATGGAGGAAATTCTGGAATCAAAGAAGAGACAGGGAAAGTTTGTAAGGAAAATTATTTTTTTTTCAAAAAGGGAAAAAATGACGTGTTTGTGGCAGTGGAGAAAAAATTAAAAAAAAGAAGAAAATATGAGGTGCTTGTGGTGGTTGAAGGGAAAAAATGATTGCTTATGGCGGTTGAGTAGATTGAAATGAATTAGGAAAAAGGATATTGGAAAGAGGAAATTTTGGAATTAAGGAAGAGATAAATATGGTAAAGCTTGTAAGAAGAAAAATAAAAAAAGGAAAATTTAGCTATTTGTTGTAATTGTAGTGTATTAAATGTGTTATTGAAAAAGTTTTTTCTCTCTCTAGGTAGAGAGTTAGGGTTTTCTGTCTTCTAAGTAGAAGTTTTGTTTTTCTGCTTCTGAGTATCGTTGTGTACATCGAGAGATTGCTTCTTTGCTTCTAAAACATGGAATCTGACTTTACGAAACCTCAATATTTCTGCAGAAGATGAGGAAGAAATAGTTTTGGAGGGGGCATCACGGCCAGAGGTGGCTACTGGTGTTAAACTTTGTTTAATGGGGAGGTTGCTTATGGATTGAGCAGTATACTTAAACTCTATGAAAAACAGATTGGCTAACTTGTGGCGTCCAGATGAGGAATGAGCGTCAAAGAAATATGAGATCAATGTTACCTGTTCCAATTCAACCATGAGCTTGATATAAAGAGAGTTTTTCAAAGGTGGACTATGGACATATGAGAACCACTTGTTGATATTACATCGGCTTCGATGAGGTGAATATCCATCTCAAGTCCCATTATTTTTTGCTAACTACTGTGTGTAAATTTATAATTTGCCGGTTGGATTCATGTTGGAGTCGGTTGGGAGACAGCAGGGGAATTTCATTGGCTCATTTGTAAAGTATGATGCGAACAACAATGTGGGTGTGTGAAGGGAGTATATGCGAGTTAAGGTTCAGATTGATGTTTGTATTCTATTGAAACGATGCAAGAAGATAAAGAGCTCATAAGAGGTGTGATTGATGGTTCATTTCAAATACAAAAGAGCTGAGCATATTTTGCTATTTATGTGGCCTTCTTGGCCATTCTGAGCAGTTCTACGAGAAGAACTTCATGACCCTAGTTAAGGGCCTTACAAAAGATTGGGATGTGTGGTTACGAGCTCCTAGTAGGTGGGTGGGAGATGTCTCCAGTGAGAGATGGCTCTGTGATAAAAGAGAAAATTTTGGATGTGCTAAATCTGGAAGGGAGATAGCATCGGATATAGAGGAGGATTTTGGGGCTAGAGAATCATTCCATATGGACAAGGGCAAATCAACTGAGATTTCGTTAGCCAATAGAGAAAGGAAGTTCGACCTTAATTGCATAGGATCCTAGATTGATGTTAGGGTCAATCACAATGTGGACCAAGGATTGGAATTAGGTCAGGATGAAAGCATGAATCAATCAGAAAATGGGCTAGAAGAAGTTGGTGAAAGAAAGAAAAGGCGTGTGATGGCTCTGTTAAGGTTTTCAGAGTGCCATGACGGATTGTGACTTAATGAATCTGCCATTAATTGGGTATCATTTTACTTGAGAGAGAGTTAAGAATACGTCAAATTGGGTACAAGAGAGATTGGACAGGACTCTTGTTTCCTCATCATGGTTGAGTCAGTTTCAATCGGCGACTTTATGCAACCTCGTAGCCCCGTGTCAAACCATTCACCTTTGCTTTTAGAGACAGAAGGTCGGCAACAGTTTTGTAAACAAAAACGATATCAGTTTGAAAATATGTGAATAAAAGAGCCTGAGTTTGACGTAAAATTCCGGAGTACCCTTGATAGAACAGTTGACATAGACATGCAAAATATGCTAACAGTGTGTTTGAAGGAGCTTGGTGATTGGGGTGGGGGTAGGAATGACAATGCGGTGGGTTCGGGGTGGGTATGCCTTTCCTCTCTCCCGCCCCTTTAAGAAAACCCCCGCCCCGTACCCGATTCAATCGGGTACTCAGGGGTACGGGGAGGAGGTGGGAGAGGTTCATGGCGGGTACGAGAAAAATACCCGTTACCCGCCCCGTTAAAAAAATCCTAAAATTTTTTTAAAAATCATGGAAAGTACATTTAAAAAAAACCATCTAAATTATTATACATCAAGTCTAAATTATCAATGTCATTAAACCATTCAATAAATACATATCAAAGTACCATATAACAAAATAAAAAAAGAACATTGGACAAAGAACATTTGTGCTATCTTGATTTTATTTTTTAATTTAAAGAAACTCAAATTTTGAATTAGTACTAGAGTTAGCTAAAAATTGGACAAAACGAACATTGGCAAAGTGGCCAAGGCTTGTTAATTTAAGTTTGAGTACCATGGTTTGATTCCTTACTACCCCTTCTTCTATATCAAAAATTTTTTTATAATAAAAAAAAATCTTATTGGGTATCGGGTTCGGAGCGGGTCGGGGCGGCCACAACCAGTTCCCGATAAGAGTTCAGGGCGAAATTCTTAACCCCGTACCCAACTCAATACTTAACGGGGCAGGTATTACCCGCCCCATGGGACGGTTACCCGCGGATATCGGGTTTCGGGTTTGAAATTGCCATCCCTAGTTGAGGGGGACAACGAGATGTTAAGAGAAGAGGTGCTCGACTCAATCAGGATATTGAAAGCGTAATTGCCTTAATCTCACATCGCTTGGGTGAAGAAAAGGAGACCAATTTATAAGTTAAGAGATTCACTGCATCTGACATGAGGCCTTTTGGGTGAGAGCCCAAGAGCAAAACCGTGTGGGCTAGGTCCAAAGTGGATAATACCATGTCAAAGTGGAGCGGGTCATTACAGATGGTATCAGAGATGAGCCCAACCGGAAGTGTGGCCAATGAGGACGTTGGGCCTCCCTTAGGTGGGGTGATTGTGATAGCCTCAATCCCACATCGCTTGGGTGAAGAAAAGGAGACCATTTTATAAGTTAAGAGATTCACTCCATCAGACATGAGGCATTTTGGGTGAGAGCCCAAGAGCAAAACCATTAGGGCTAGGCCCAAAGCAGACAATATCATGTCAAAGTGGAGTGGGTC
>CAVNYN010208374.1:0-14282 GCA_963692815.1 Nyctanthes arbor-tristis | reverse complement strand
CTCTTAACTTAAATTGGCCTCTTTATAAATTGGTCTTATTTTCTTTACCCAAACGATGTGGGATTGAAGCTATCATAATACATGCCAAAGTAGAGCGGATCATTACAGACGGTATCTGAGTAGAGCTCAACTGGAAGTGTGGCCAATGAGGACATTGGGCCCCGTTAGATAGGGTGATTGTGATAGCTTCAAACCCACATCGCATAGGTAGAGAAAGTAAGATTAATTTATAAGCTAAAGAACCACTCGAACTAGTATGAGGTTTTTTGGGGTGGAAGTCTAAGAGCAAAACCATGTGAACTAGGCCCAAAGCATACTACTTTATGCCAAAGTGGAGCAGGTCATTACAGACATAGGAGATCGGAAGAGCACAATATCATGCAAAAGTGGAGTGGGTCGTTACAAATGGTATCAGAGTCGAACCCAACAAGAAGTGTGGTCAACAAAGACGTTGCGATCCTTAGATGTGCTTAGGCCTTTTCGAGGGAAGCGCAAGAGTAAAACCATGTGAGCTAGGCCCAAAGCGACAATATCATGCCAAAATAGAGCGGGTCATTACAGATGATATCAGAGTCGAGCCTAACCAGAAGTGTGGCCAACAAGGACGTTGGGCCCCCTTAGGTGGGGTGATTGTGATAGCCTTCATCTCACATCACTTGGGTAGAGAAAGTTAGACCAATTTATAAGTTAAAAGTGAGACCGATTTATAATTTAAAGGACTTACTCCAATTGATATGAGGCATTTTGGATGAGAATCCATGAGCAAAACCGTGCAAACTTGGCCTAAAGCGGACAATATCATGCCAAAGTAGAGCGAGTCATTACAGATGGTATCAAAGACGAGCCTAACTGAAAGTATGGCCAACGAGGACGTTGGGCTCCCTTAGGTGGGTGATTGTGATAGCCTCAATCCCACTTTGCTGGGGTAGAGAAAGATTGACAAATTTATAAGTTACGAGATCCACTCCTTCTGGCATGATGTTTTTTGAGTGGAAGCCCAAGAGTACAATTGTGCAGACAGGCTCAAAGCGGATAATATCATGCTAAAGTAGATTGAGTCGTTACAGTATGACTAAGCGTACATGCTTTAAGATGAATGTGCATGTATAGTGTAAGGGTGGCTAGAATCTACTACGGCCATTTGCTTCTTCGTTGAGCAATTTTGTATGTCTCTTTGGTAATTGTGGCTACTGCAACAAATTTTAGATCTTTATTTATTTTTTTGGGTGCCCGGGATGTGGGGTGGGGTGTTTCTTTGCTAATGAGAAATTATGAATATATAATGGACTTATATTATTTCAGTCATTCATTCAAGTTTACCATGTGACAAAACTAGAAAGCTTCCCCTATATAAGCTGAAATTATATACATCAACTTAAAATGTATTTTTATTATTGTTTCGATCACAACTGAAATATGAGCTTGGGTGTTGAGATTTACTTAATACAAGTAAAGAGCATCGCTAGCATTTTGTTGTGTATTATAGAGCATATTATGCAAAACCACAAGAATGAAAGTTTAGAAATTAATAGTATTTCAATTGAAATCGAAAAAAATAGTTGACTATTTATCAAGAAAATGACCTGAAAAAAGGTCGCAATGGTGATGAACGCTAAACTACAATAATTGAAGAAAATGTTGTTTCATGGTTTAATAGAGCTTCATCATCTATAGTGTCATAATAAGGTTTGGATTGCTTGATTCACACTAATCTCCTCCAGTAATTTTTGTTGTTAATTTGTTGAGGTTGGGTTCAATTTTAGAAAAAATGGCTAAAATGGATGGATTTATCCGAAGTATGGCCAAACTATCCGTTAATATATGTATGACATTCAAATTTGAATATTGAAATTGAGATAATTTTGGCATATTGATAGATTAGATTCAGAAGAGATAAATACAAGTTGTATATATATTATTATTATATATAGTAATAGTTGAAATGATTAGAAAATTGAAAATTTGTAAATAATTGTAATAATGAAAATAAAATTGGATAACCACCAGAAAAGTGAAAAATCGTGATTCTACTCTTATTTTTGCTATATGTGGTCCAAGCTTCCTGTTTTTCTATAATTTTCCTAAAAAAGATTTGAGCTAGGGGTAAAATCATTTGGGGTAGGGGAATCAAGTCTCAAGACCCAGCCCAATTGCCTAAACACTTATGTTTGTGCTTTTTTTGTGTTTTTATTTTGTAAACATTTTCTGTTTTCTGATTTTATTATCTATTTTCTGATTTGCTAAAAATGTTGCTGCTTGTCATGTTTGGAAATTGATTTCGAAAATAAAAAACTAGAAAACACGTTTTGTTTGATATTTTGCAAAAAAAAAAAAAAAAAAAACAAGTTTTGCACAGAATATACCATAGAAATGTAGCTCTACATCTATATCCATAATGATATGTAATAAATTACTTATGTTACCTTCTATTTTTAATTTAAACATGTAGAATAAAATATCACACTCGTTATATATCAAGTAAGCCACAAATCCCCTAACCGTATCTCTTACATGTAGAATAAAATATCACACTCGTTATATATCAAGTAAGCCACAAATCCCCTAACCGTATCTATTACATGTAGAATAAAATATCACACTCGTTATATATCAAGTAAGCCACAAATCCCCTAACCTTATCAATAGATACAAATGAGAGATATGATAATTAAATCCGTTTACAGACATCTCAAAAATATGATTAGAAGTTTTGTCTCATGACTGAGGCATAAAAATAGCAATAATTCCACTTAATTAAAATAGTCACGCATAGAGTTTAGACTCTTAACAAAATAAATTTGCAAAGTCATAACGTCCTCATTGATAAATAATAAATCCATGTAAACAAAGTAATAGTGTCATACATATTTTATTCCTAACAAAATGAATTTGCAAAGTCATCCCGTCTTTCTTGAGTACTCATTTCACATTTGAATAGCAATTTCATCCCACACTTGACCCATTTTAGCTATTTGACTAGAATTAAATTGTATTAGGGAATTTGTCTACTGGTGTTAAACCTTCATATAAGCAGCGTTTTCCTCTTTCACAACATTTCAGATAAATGGTGGTCAAATTCTCATAAATGTTGTGCGCATAAAATTTGATGAATTTAACACTGCGACAATGTTTCATTTGCCAAGTGTATATGATCTTTGTTTTCTAATCTTGTGTGGCACAATCTATTATCGCTACCTAGTAAATGCCGCCCACCTAACACATGATGCTTTAATTAACCATTCTGAATATAACAACACATCTAAATACATATATAAACAACGTATTACTCAAAAGTAAGTTTCACTTTTTCTTCCTTTTTTTTAAAAAAAAATCATAGACAAGTATGACAAGAGAAATTTAGGTATATGCATATAATGCATACTTCGATGGAAGTGTTACCATAGTTGGTATATAGAAAGACGATAGTATAACAGTTCACTTGTCATTGCAAAGCTCACCGGTATTAACCTTTATTGACAATGCTAACAAAACATGACCCAGTTGCAATAACTTCTTTTCTTCTGATTTACCATCAAGAACTTCCAACCCAGTTAAACATTAAGCACGATTTGGGCAACCTGCCAAATATATAAATAAATACAACAACCAGCAAGTTTAGTTCCGAATAGATTTGGTTCCTTAAGTGATATAATGAGACTAGCTAGGAGAACCAAAAACTGCACCAAACCAAAATCTTTAATAAAACTATCATATAGCCATGCAACATATCAAATTTTAGAACTTACTCCATTTCATATGTAGGACTTGACACGCATAAAGAGATCAATGGAAAACATTAACAAAGTTTGCAGGAATGCATCACATTGCAATGCAATGCCAAGTAGACAAGTAACCTCAGCACTCAGGTCAAAGCAGAGAAGTCCAAAATACAAAATAGACTAAAACAGAGACCTAACAAATTAGCAAAGTAAAAGTGCAGTAGCTAACAATCAAATGCCCAAAACACACAAGGAAGATAGATAACTTCAGAGAAACATACGATTAATAAAAAGAAGGAAAATAAATGAAAAAAATTCCAAAAAAAAAGTAACAAAATCAGAACTTGAAAGCGGCAGAAAGCTTTCAACCAATATTAAGAGGAGGCAGAAAGTTTTCAATCAATATTCTCAAATTTGATGTCCATGTCAACTTGTAAATTCTTTGTCAAAGTTTACAATGATGTACAAATGATGTCCACAATGCTGTACAGAGGAAACATACACATTACTACATTCGCAATCATTCAAAATTAGGAGTCAATTTCATGATAGAAATCAGCAACACTAGCAAATCTAATGGAGCCGGAAAAATTTCAATGATCCCAAGCGTTTTGATATTATTCATCATTTAAAAACCCCTTAGGCTATATAGTTAAAACACAAAATTGGGATTGGAGGGGAACTTTGTTTCCAATTTTTAGAAGAAAAATAATATTCAATGAATTTGCTGCAAAATCAATAGGATTGTCAATTACAAGCCACACTTGGCTAACCTAGACATGAATTTCAGATTAGAAGGATAAGAGAAAGCAGATGCTGGGGTTTGATGAATTAACAAAAAGGTAAGAATATGGTTTAGTTTCAAGTCTTTCAATCAGCTCAAGAAAATGGCTGATTGCTTTACGTACTCTTCTAAAAGATTTGATGTAACTAAAATGATGTTGGCTGAACTGAATTTGCCAATACAATTTGTACTTCATTGACCAGAATATTCTAGTAGAGAAAGTTTACAAGGAATGAATCACCTTGATAAAGTTGCCTTTTCCTTAGCCCTATAAATTCTTATTCATGTATAACCACCCATCAAAAAAAGGATCTCTACCCCTACACTCGAGTGCACTACTAGAATTCACGATTAAAATTTCAACAATTTGTGTAGCTTTTATAAATTGATTGACTAAATAGAAATACATAATAACCCCTATAGGAGTAACTATGACAATAGCTTCATCTGGATATAAATCCATAGCTTATACAAGATATTCGTCATTTAGGGGCATCTGTAAGGGTCTGCTACGGTGAAATGGGAATGTAAGTTGCAACTTGATGCTGTCAGGAATTATAAACAACATGCACAGCGGAAATAAAAACTACAATTTCTATACCACGATCAAACTTTCTCTTAGATAGAATTCGTGATCAGAAAATAACCTAGAACGAAGTAGTAAATTCAACGATATATCTAATCACAGAATAGCTGTCCAAGCGTCCAGCCTCTAACAGTAATCCACACAGCAAGAACAATCCAAGAACACGAACTTTTCGTAGTGGGGATAATGGCTTCTACATTATTTTGTGCTTGCAAGTTAATACAAAATGTACGTGTGGATGTTGTAATAACCCAATAAGCTAAAGCACTTTATTTATAGATTTCCTACGAAACCCTAGAGCAATCCTAATCTGATTAGGATTCTTGAGCCATGTACAGTCTGACCCAATTAATCTTATTAATTAAATTGGTCCATCATGTACAAACCTGGTCCAACTATTAGGCCTTGTATATTAATTCCAACAATCTCCCACTTGGACAAGGTCCAATTATAAGACTCCAAATTTTGGCTTTTTTGTGTGACTCATTAGGCTTCCATTCACAATGGCAAACATTATGATACTATTATTCTAATCCAATTAGAATTAGACAAACTAAAATATCTATTTTAATTTATCACTGAGAAGAAGAAATAGAGATGTTCAAAATGACTAATGTGAGCTGGAAGATTTACAAATCTGATGGCAGATGAAGGGGTCAAACTTTCAATGGAATCAGTTGCTAGTTTGGAGGGTCCTTTCACAGTAGAGGAGATGAAGCTGGCTATGTTCAGCATGGGAACATTTAAGGCATCTGGCCCAAATGGCTTTCATGCAGCCTTTTATCAATGCCATTGGGACATCATAAGGGAGAAGGTTATATCTTTCTGTTTACATTTCCTTAATGAAAATGTTTCTATTAAGCATATTAATGAAACTTTTGTTGTACCTATTCCCAAGAATAAAAACCCTAGTAGTATTTCAGAGTATTTGTATAAACTTATCTCTAAATATATAACGACCCGCTCTACTTTGACATGATATTATCCGCTTTGGGCTATGACCACACGGTTTTGTTATTGGGTTCTCACCCAAAAGGTCTCATGTCAGTTGAAGTGGGTCTCTTAAGTAACATCGTAGATCTAGAAAGTTAAATTTCAAGGACAAAATTTTTGTTTAGTGGGTAAAGTTGTAGCGACCTGAAAATTTTAATAAAAATTTTTAATTTCTTTCAACTTATTTGCTGTAATCTCACTTAAATTTTAGATTTGCACTCGTCTTGTTTAAGTACTATACATTTAGTCCAACTAGTGCCTAACAAGATTTTTAATTTCCTATTTATTTAGCCCATGATTTTCGATTATAATAGCACTCAATACATGAAATCTCTTCTAATTTTTTTTAATTTAACATATATACTTCTACCAGTCCAAATTGTCAACGACCCACTTAATTCTTTTAGCCTTGGATTAATTTTAATAAGTTCATACTTTATTTGAAAGTTATCTACTATGGGATGTCCCGAAAAATACAATTTTTTTACATGGTTTTCCAGATTAAGGTACGTTAAACTTTTTTTGGAAAAATCAGGTGTTTTTTTTTTGAAAGGAGGAATTTTATTCATCAATAGAGTCAGTATGGAGTATATCTGCAATAATACTAAGAGGCAATGAAAATGATAAACTAAGGCCTGACATAGAACCAGCCTCTCTAGCAAGCATATGGGCAGCCTGGTTAACAGACCTTCTAGCACACGTGAACTCAATGCCATCGAGTTCTAACATCAAAATCTTACAATCATCAAGTAGTAATCCAAATGGGGAAAGATCAATTTGGGTAGCGCGAAGGGCTTCAAATACAAACAAAGCATCCATCTTGACCATGACATGGGTGAAATGCATCTCTTCGATCCAAGTAAACGCCTCTCTAACTCCCATCAGTTCAGCCACATTTGCTTCACACAAACCATTCAGACGGACACTTTTAGCTCCCAAGAGGGAGCCCATTTCATCTCCCAAAAGCATCCCCAAACCCACTCGGTTCTGATTAGGAAAAGAGCTGCATCCACATTAAGTTTTAGCCTTCCAGCAGGTGGGTGTTGCTAAAGGGTGACGTCTTGTGCCAAGACTGATCTACTCTGTGTCTGAGACCCCCTAGCTTCCCTCCATTGATTAGGCATGAAATTGGCCTAAGAAACCACTTTAAAAGGCAAAAGGGATTTCCTTTGCCAAACCACTTCGTTCCGGTTACGCCGGAGTGTCCAACAAATCATAGCAATGCTCTCCCTGTCACCCTGATCACCTCGGCCAAATGAAATCAGCAACCAATCCTGCAAGTTCATGGCCGTATGTCGATGGGATCCCACTAAAGAAGCTGAGCAGACCTGCCTAGCAAAAGTACACTCTGTTAGACAATACAGCGCAGTTTTGGCCCCAGCTAGGCAAACCGAACATTGACTCCCCAAATCAACTCTCTTAGCGCGCAACTAGTCAAGAGTGGGAAGAACATCAGATGCTGCCTCCAAAGAAAAGTTTAACCTTTGGTGGCACTTTTAAATCCTAAATGAAAGTCCACAACTGATTGACTGGAGAAAGATGTTCGCCATAGTGCATAACGTGGACCAAGCGTTATCCGCTCCTAACTGTGTAACTTCCCTTGGCCTCTGGCTTCCAACATAGACTATCATTGGCCTCGTTCATTCCAAGAGGCACTTGTAGGATTTGAAACTTATCTCTAGAACTGAAGAGATCATCAATTACCTCCCAATCCCACATATGAACATCAGGCAACATTAATTGATTAGCAGTGATGTTTTCCCCGTCAGGAATCATAGGAGAAGAAACATATCCATTCTTACCATCAAGCAGCTAAAGGTCCTTCCAAACTTTCACATTTCCTCCATTCCCAATCCTGTACCGAATACCCTTCCTCAGAAGAAGTTGACTTGCCAGAATACTTCGCCACACAAAGCTAGGATTATAACCAATCTTAGCATGCAAAAAATCCAAATGTGGAAAATAGCTAGCCTTGAAGACCTTAGTGACAAGAGATTCTGGTTTGATTAAAAACTTCCAGCCTTGCTTTCCTAGAAGAGCCAAATTCATCTCATGCAGCTGTTTAAATCCCAAATCCCCACGGTTCTTAGGAAAACAGAGTCTTTCCCGCCATATCCATGACACACCCCTAGCCACTCCTTTGCTTCCCTTCCACCAAAAAGCATTCATGGCACGTTCAATCTCCACACATAGCTCATTAGGAAGTAGAAACACACTCATTGCATAATACGGAAGTGTCTAAGCCACTGAATTCAGTAGAATTTCCTTCCCAGCTCTTGATAGAAAAATCAGGTATTTTAAGTGTTTTTACATTGTGGTATCACAGCATTGCAATAGAACAATCACACCGAGTCACATCAAAACAACTATCAAAACACAGATTCACATCAAAACAACTCGTCAAAACACCGAGTCACATCAAACACAACTCGCCAAAACACCAAGTCACAATAAAAATAACTCGTCAAAACATCGAGTCATAATAAAAACAACTCGCCAAAACACCAAGTCACAACAACACAACTCAGTGCAACAAACGAGTCACAACAACACAACCGCCACAAATTTGCAGAAAGTTGCAACCACCACCGCAGACCTTCCACCGCGATTTCCTACCCTACAACCACCGCGACCACACTGCAACCACCGCCCACCACCACCGGAAAATCCAATTTAAAATCATATCTGAGATTAAAAAAACTTAGAGACATAGATGGGAGGCTGATGCGTGAGGCAGCGCAAGGCGATATTCGAATAGCAGCAACGGCAAGAAGGATCGATTTTTGAAATCACCATTCATTCATTCAAAGATTTATTTCTATTACATTTTTGAATAAACATTTGGAGATGTGGCGGGGTTTGCAAGGATGAGATGTTAGTGAAGATGGAATTCCGGTGTCAGACCACCTATTGAAAACTAAACAGTTAGTCTCTGATTTCTGGGAATGGCTATTGAAACCACCTATTTTCTTTGATTAATCTATCAATATAGAATTTTATTTGATCCAATTCTAATATTCTTAACTCGGTCCAACATGTCATCTTCTCCACCTAAATCAAATTTAACACATTTTTTTTTATTACTGACAAATTTCCTTCCAACTTGTAAAATCCTTCTATGGGATCATCATCTTCATTCTTTTAACACATTTTTTTTATTACTGACAAATTTCCTTCCAACTTGTAAAATCCTTCTAAGAGATCAGCATCTTCATTCTTTTATTAGCATGTGTTCCAGCCATTGCAAACCCTATATCTCACATTTTCACACTTCATGAAATCAGGGAGTCATGATTATCTCAAAACTTGCACACATTTTTTCCATAAAGAAATATATTCTCCTCATTCATTCAGGAAGAAGAATTGCATATTTTGTTTTTCCCCCTTCATCATGTTTGTAATTTTTCCACCTCCAGCCTGCTTTCCTACATTTCTCACCCATCTAATTCCATCTTCATATTTTCCCCAAATCTTATCCCTAATATCTCTCTTCTTACCCTTTGAACATCTTTGATGAATGGTATATAAAGAGCTCCTCCCCAACCCCCTTTCCTTACTAGCAAGCAAACTATCAAAAAAGAAAATAGCTCAATGCAAACATTAGAAAAGTTTCTCCAATCGAAGGAAGTCAGTTGAGTCTCGGTAATTCTTCATAACTTACGCTCCTTCATCTATACCACCCACAATATCACATTGAAATTATCCACACACACACTAGCACCACTCCTTGCTACCAAAGGGGTTTCTAAAATAGAAGGAAAACACGAAGAACAGAAGAATCAAGGTTCGCCGTCGAGCCTTACCGTGGCTGAATGTGCTCTCAAAATATCCTTTTCAAATCACTCGAATTTTTATCAAATTTCTACACATTGTGTGGTAGTATACCTTGAGAATTCATTTTCTGGTGTATTTCGGTTAAAACGTTGAACATCACCAGCCATGCTTCTTCAAATTTTCCTTCACTTCTATGGCTTCTGGTCTCTCTCTCTCTCTCTCTCTGTTTTCATTCTATAAGTTGTTTCTCTCTCTTCATATATATAGCAGAGAAATAATTCTAATTTCTCACGTTAAGTCTCTAAGTTACATCTCAAGTCCCAAGTTAATACTATTTGTTTTATTTCATTCAAAGGTTTCTAGCAATTTACTTTCTAGTCAGAAACATTTTTTTTTTTTAAATTTCAAATGAATCCCAACCTTTTTCTTATTCCCCACTTTAGCTTAGTGTTTTATTGAATTTCATTTTCAGTTCCCAAACCCCAACTATCTACCCTACCACCCTACCAATTTGGTCAGTAAACTTTAAATATTAGTCTATTTTGCAAATACTAACTTCAGAAATTTCCCCTAATGACTAGAAGAGGCGTAGTTAATTGAAAGCTAAGTACACGCAAACTCAAACTCGAAAGGTCAACTTTAAGTTAGACTCGTTATTTTAAATAGCTTTTAATTATTTCAAATTTGCGCACCAGTTAAATTATTCTGAAGTGCAATTCATGTTATGAAATATTGCATACGTCTATGGCTATATCATGCCGTAAGATTTATGTGGTTATTGCCTAGAATAATGTTGGCTATCTGCCTAGCAATTATATGACCTATGCCTTAGTGACTTTGTTGGTCTAGCGTTAAATTTCGTGACTACATGTTAGGTTTTTATGATATGAATTGCTAGATATGCGCTTGAGTCTACTAAGTGTTTTAATAAAACACTCACTCTTTATTCTAAACAACTTTTTCAGATTGTGGAGCCAGCAACAGTACATTTGGCAGTGGCTATTAAATAATGTCAAAACATCGTTTATTATTCTATTCATAAAGTTCCGCAAATTTGAATTCTTATTCGTAAATTTCACATATTTTCCCCAACCTTTGCACTTAGAATCACCTGGGTCCTTAACTTTTTTTTGGCGTGCTGGGTCCTTAACCTTTCATAAATGCGCACAAAAGGTCCCTCCTAATAGAATCCGTCCAAATTTCCGTTAAGTGGCAGATGAAATTACCTTTATATCCTTACCTTTTAAATTTAAAAAAAAGAATTTAAAAACTTAAAAAAATAAAAAAAGGGGAAAAAACCCACCCCACCCCACCCCCACGCCACCAGAGATCTCTTAGGCTGCCGGAAATGGCAGCATTCTGGCTGTCACTTGGTATTGTGTCAATTTTAAATACTCGCAAGCGCATGAATTGATTGAAATATAGAAAAGTGAGTTACGAGGTTGATCCCACGAGGAATGCAAAGATGAATATGAAAGTTTAATGTAGCATTTCTTAATTTACTTCTAGCTAGTTGAGCAAGTATAAGTTGTTTGACTTAAGACTAAGAATGAAATGAAAATAATGAAAGACAACAAGTTTCAACAAGTTTTTTGATTAATGAAAAGAGAATTACTAAGGTTTTTGAATCCACCGCATTCGACAACATACTAGCTAGGTATCTATTAATTCCTAAATTCAAGCAACAAGTCGAAATCAATCTATTGTTACCTATAGATTTAGCAATTAAGTTTGGTTTACACAATTCTAAAGTAGGTTCTTCTTTGCTTCTTTTACTAAACTATCTAAGCATTCACCGTATCAATTTAAAGAAAATGATGAATCAACGATAATTATTTAACAACCAAATTCAAGCATGGATTGATCAACCGAGTTTCTAACTATCAATAATACTTGATATTAAAGATGAAAGATATATCGGATTTGAGTAATGAAATAAGTAAGAACCATAAACGTTTCACACAAATGGAATTAATTTGATACCCAAACAATTACATCGTCAAAAGGGTTTCATCTTCAACCTTAGTACAAAAATGGTTAGAACATAATCAAAGTAAAGCAATAAAAATAGATAGAACCCCACATAGATTCAAGTATAAATCTATGAATTCTTCTATGAAAATGCCTCCACTTTGTTCCTTGCTTCCTCACTCCTTTCTCTTATGTGTTGCTCTCCAAAAACTTGTTCTTTTAATGACCACAAGAGTGCTCTTTATGTGGAGAAAGTCCAACAACTTTCTTCTTGCAACTTTCCTCATGCCAGGCTAGCTCCAGCAAATCTGATGAAAGTTGTATCTGTAGTTTGTTGATTATATTCATCGAATTTGGACTTGTGACCAAAATAAAGTTCTGTAAAACGATTTGCTGATGTGTTGGAAAAAATTTCAGGCCAATTGGAATTTTTTAGGCCGAGATATGTCCAAAATAGTCAGACTGTCCATTTGTCCAGCAGCCATCAGGTGAATGCATCAACTTGTAAATTTTAGGAGATTTTTGAGGATCTTTTGTCCAGATTCAGAATCAGATGACAAAATATGATATTTAGATCTTCAAGTTTTCTTTCTAATGGAGCAAGAATCAAAGGATTTGGATAAGTACAACTAGTGTCATTCATGAAACACCAACAGCTGTACAGACGGAAAGTTTGACTGTCAAACTGTTCTGGTTCTCTCATCTTGGCTGTATTCTGGTCAACTTACGTTTTGAATTTGGGAAAGTGATAAAGACTAAGATTGTTGATACATCTCTTGGATTCATTCTCCAACTTGAATCACACCAATCCAATATCTATAACTCCAGATATGATCAAAATAGTGAAGGTTGCCGACTAGTCAACATCTTATCTTGGTAAGAACACAACTTGGAACTTGATGATGACTTTTTACAACTTTGTGAACCGAATTTGAATCTAGTAACATGGGATGATTTTGTGTAAATTGAAGTTATCTTTCCAATCCCACTTGAATCATCTTCATTGGACCTCTAGAACTCAATTTATCACGGTTTCTTTGACACTTGCCCACAGTCGACGTAATTGTTGAACACCCTGGCTTGTCTTGATCAACTTGCACCATGAACTTCCGAAACTTGCAACATAAAAATACATCAATAAGTACCATTTTTTCATGTACAATACTTGCCAATATGCATATGAATACGTACTTTAATTAATTACATTTTTAGGACATGTATTCATACAAAATAAACTTGTAGCATGAAAATCGATTTGCTTCAAAAAAATAGTTGGATTACTATCAAATGAACATATAGTGCCTTATAAATGATATATCAAAAATGTAAATTTTAGCACTAATCACTTGGCCGCAGGAATGCTGCCATTTCCGGTAGCTGAAAGGGGGGAGTCTCCCCCCCCTTTCATCCGCCGGGAAAGGCAGAGAATTGGGGGAGACTCCCCCCCATGTTTCTGCCTGGAAATGGCAGAAAAAATGGGAGGAGCAAAAAATAGGGGGGGAGCTCTACCCATGTTTCTGTTATTTCTGGGTAGAAACATTAGGGAGTCTCCCCCCTTTCATCTGCCAGAACGACATATGAAAGGGGGAGACTCCCCCCTTTCAACTGCCGAAAGTGATGGTGGCTGCAGGAATGCTGCCATTTCCTGTAGGCTAAGAGATTGCTGGTGGGGTGGGTGGGGTTTGTTTCCCTTTTTTTAATTTTTTTTATTTTTTAGATCGGAAGTTCTTCCGATTTAAAAGGTAAGGGTATAAAGGTAATTTTATTTATCACTTAACGGAAATTTAGACGGTTTCTGTTAGGAGGGACCTTTTGTACGCATTTATAAAAGTTGAGGAGCGCGCTAAAAAAAAAAGGTTAGAGACCTAGGCAATTCTAAGTGGGGACGATATGTGAAATTTACCCAATTCTTATTTATGTTTTCCACAGTATTTTATTATAAAAAAATAGTTTAGAAAGTTCAATTAACGCTATGGATAATTTTAGCACTTCAGCGTTATAGCTTGGTATCAGAGTAGAGCCCAACCGAAAGTGTGACCAACGAGAGCATTAGGCCCTCTTAGGTGGGCCGATTGTGATTGTCTTAATCCCACATTGCTTTGGTAGAAAAGTGAGACCGGTTTATAAGTTAAGAGACCCATTTCAACTAACATGAGGCTTTTTGCGTAAGAACCCAAGAGCAAAACTGTACGGGCCTAGCCCAAAGTGGAAAATATCATGCCAAAGTGGAGCGGGTGGTTATAAAATGTATAGCTAATAGGCTCAAACTTGCACTTCATGATCTAATTTCTCTGTTTCAAAGTGCTTACATTAGAAAATAGGAGATCATCTAAGAACCCCAAAAGAAATTCATAACCCAATAACCTCTACTATCAAAATCACAAACCCATTTCAATTCCATCACCAATGGCAGATCTGTTACGCTGGCTTTTTGGCTTCCATGGCTGAATCACAG